>PITA01012294.1:0-62638 GCA_004023965.1 Spilogale gracilis
GACCAGTCTTATTTATTTAGTAAATAAATAAGATACACTTCCTATTTTAACAATTATCTTAGCAATTCCTTATTGCTGATAATGACTCTATAATTTAAATATGGACCATACAAATTACAAATGACACATCTGTTACACTGCTTGTATACACAGAGGGTATTACCATGTCTTGCAATCAGTCAATCAAAAGCACGCTCACTCATGTTTGACCCTATGCACGTGTCCCTGCTTGGTGATTGGGACACAAAGAGATGTTAAAAGGTGACCATGTTTGTAGGGAATTCTGCACAGTCAGAAAGTCAGGACATAAAGTTAAATAGATAACTACTGATAACACCAGCCCACAAATATGCCAAAAAAAATCATTCCAGGGACTCCTGGGTGGCTCAGTCAGGTAGGCTTCTGACTCTTGATTTTGGCCCAGGTCATGATCTCAGTCAGGGTCATGAGGTTCAGCCCCACCTCGGGTTCTGTGTCAGTGCAGAGTCTTCTAGAGAGAGTCTCTCTCCTTCCCCTGCCCCTCCCCCTGCTCACTTGCACATGCCTACTCTCTCTCTCAAATAAAAAGAAAAAAAGAATCATTCCAGTGTATTTTCTTTCATCCAGGAAGAGAGATGAACCCCATGGACTGGTTGGGCAGAGATTTTGGCTAAGCTCTCCTTGAGCGTGGCATTTGGGTAGGCAAAAAGGAAAGAACCAGCGCTCCAGACGGAGAGCTTGGTGTGTGAGCAAGGGCACAGAAGCAGGAAGAGTGAAGACGCCAATGTAGCTGAAGACTAAGGATGAGGTAGAACCTTCTACACGGGTGCTAAAGGGCCATCATGAGCTAGAGCTTACCATCCAGCCAGGAACTCGGTGTCCTTTTCCAGCAATGTAAACTGATAGGCAGGGAAACCAGTTAGTACATTGACCAGGATTTGAAGCAGCAAGTCCTGATCCCAAATAGCAGAAGCAGGAATGGAGAAAAAAGAACTTGAGAGAATTTATAAAAAAGAAAGGAAAAAAGATAACAAAAGAATTTGGCCTTTGCCAAGCTTCTAGCCAATTATTTAAGAAGAGAGTCGGGGAAGGGGAGGGAGATAACACCACAGTTTCAAGAAAAGTCCAAAGTTCCAACAGGCTTAGGGGAAAAATATGATTTTTCTTATTTTTCAAGAAATAGCAGGGATATGTTTTCAATAAAAGACCACATGAGTTACTACTATATCCTATCCTATTTTTTAATGAAACACACAAAAAAATATAAACTTACAAAACATACAATTTAGTGGGTGAGCTTCACATTGCCAAAAAAAGGTCACCCATGGGTTAATTGAAATAAACAAAGTCTTCCAATACTTTCAATCTGAAGAGTTGACAAATAAATACATGATCACATGTTTTTTCTGTCTCAACAGCACAGTTCACACACACACACACGGAGATAAATTTATAGGCTAGTGATTATATAAGTCCTCCTTTAACTTCCCCCTGGTTATTATTAAGAAGCTTCTTCAGCTCCTTTAAGAAGGATTTTTTTAGGACTCAGACTGTGTACAAATGTGCAATCTGAGCATTTCAACCAATTTATGAGAACTCTCAGGCCAAAAAGAAAGTCTCAGATAAATGAGGGGAAGTTGTGTTTTTCTGATCTCCTCATAAACATCTTTTTATCCCCGTTAGCCATAAGTCCAAGTATGCTTTTACGTTTGAAGCACATCACAGAAAGGGAGTAAAAAAAACAGTTTGTTGACAGAGGACTTAAACAGTAAGTGCAAACTCTAACCCTACAACCCATACCGCTCCCCACCATGTTATTCTGTCCAACCATCATTCCGGGGGGAGGGGGGCAGGTGGGAGTGGGGTTGGGGGTGGGTCTTTACAGAGTCTTCAAAGAGTCTCAAGAAGTTTATACATTTCTCAAAACATATTTCAGTTGCTTTGATTTAAAAACTAATAAATGCATATCGTGTATCACCTCAGGAAGAGGAAGTAGGAAAAAAGTAGAAAGTTAAAGAATCAAAACGTGTTTTGATTATGTCTCAGGCACTGAACAAAAACTGATTCATCACCTACATCCCATGTACTGTGTTTGGCTTCAGAAATATGATGGTGAGCGACACCTGACTCTCCCTGCTTTCAGGGATTAAAAGCACTTAGTAGTTACCATGTAGTAGGAGACACAAATATTAATCAAAAGATCTCACTAATAAATACATAAGTATGGACTAAACAGTGTGAGAGTAGAAAGATGTCTGAGGCTTTGAAAGTATGGAAGAATGGGCATCACTGGGGTAGACACTGGTAGAATGGAGTGCAGTCAAAAAGGAGGAGAATTCTGCAAGAAAAAGCTAAGTGTGGTTAAAATTAGAATGCTTTAATTAATTAATTAATTAAGTTATTAGGACTCTATAATTCCCTATGGTCAACTAATGGTAATGGAAGCTATCAAGATAAGAAAAAAAACCCTCCTCAGGGTGCTGGACTATAAAATGCAGTTAGTTGGCTAATACATTTATATTATTCCAAAGATCTGTCCTACAGGCTTCCTTACTTGACTTGATGCAAGAACTCCACCATTAAGCATTATGAAAATTCCCTGCAAGCAAAGTGCTCTGGGGCCTTTGGGTATATCTACAGGAAATCGAGTGGGACTCTGGGTGGTATTCTGGCATTTTTAATTTCCTGAATTAAAATGCACATTAAAAAATTAAGTTTCTGGTAGGGAGTTCTCCTGCTGTTCTTCTCAGTACTCCATAAAGTAAAGCATTTTGGTCTTCAGCAGTTCCCTTTGGATCTTCTCTATCATCAAACATGATATACATAGAAGTGACCTAGTAACCTCTGAACCACAGGATTTCACTTGCCCCCATCCCTCCCTCTCACCCTTGTGCTCAGCCCATTCCTTCCCTGCCTCCCCCGGGTCCATGACCAGTAGACAGTACTCAGAGGCAAGAGTTGTTCAAGGGGACAGTACTCACTTCCTTTCCTCAAGCAGAGCGATTTCCTTTTTGACCTCATTGTATTCTTCTGCTATTTGGCAGTGCTGTTTGAACACCTGCATGGATTCCACGGAGTCATGACAAGGCGGCAGAGGCTTCACAAACGACAAGAAGAAGAAGTCAGTCCATGTCTTCAGGTAGGAATACATTATCAATGATTGCGTTCTACCGCTGTCCTTTAGAGGGAGACTTTTTGCATGAGAAAAGCCCTGTTGGTCAACACTGGACAGAGTTCCCTGACTCTACTTGAATGAAAACAGGGAGATGGGTTGACATTTCCCCACAATCATCTTCCAGTGTCATTCTTGGGCTTTCTCAGGCCTGAGCCAGAACCGGGAAGCCCATGACATGCTCATCATTGGCCATGCATTGGAGTAAAATAGTCTTCTAATAATTCTCTACTTCTCCCCAGAAATTTTAGACTCTGCTTTAGAAAAGGCAAGGGGTGGAGAAATATTTTAATAGTCTCCTTCTTTAATTACCCTTGCTTTCTACACCTGTAGCCCAGAAGCCTAATCTCACCTTGGAGAAACGAGTAGCCCTACAAGAAAAGGTCTCTTCTGAGAAATGCAAACAAACTGAAGAAATGATGCTGGGCTGGAAATAAAGCTTGCAAAGATTAAGAAACAACTTTAACTTGTTGCCTATAAATAAAGACACTGAAAGCAAGCAAGACAAAGATGCCTGGCAGGTGTTCGAAAAGGAAAAAAAAAAAAAAAAGAAAGAAAGAAAAAAAGAAACCTCATGAAAGACCAAACTCCAAGTGAAACAATGCTTGTCACAGTCTAAAGAGAGTGTGGATCCTTGTCTTTGTTTCTCTCCCATCTACAAGGAAAACAAAGGCCAGGAGGGCAAGCCTTTAAACCCATAACATGTTGAAAATCCTACTCCTTTTAAGAAATTATTTTTTAAAGAACTAGCTTACCATGAGTTTGTAATTCTAATTTCTAGTTAACAACACATTATTAAAAACATTACCTTAAGAAACACTAGCTAATCATCTTTTAAAGAGTTTTGTTTTAATCACCTTAGTCAATTATTTATAGAAAATAGTATATACTACCTCAGAAATACAGTTTCATTATTAAGTGGGCTCTTTGGTTGAATCCTTCTCTTCCTACAGTCTATATATGTAAGTAAGTGTCTGACTAGGTCATATTTTCCCTAATTTCATATTCAGAAATTAGGAAGTGATGCATTTCTTCCTGCTTGCTCCTTTCTTTATATTCTTTGAGGACAAAGATTTCCTTGGGTGTTGTAGTCAGCAACCCCATCCACGATGTAACTGAATTTATAAAGTTCTATAAAATCCTATAAAGTCTGATTGATAGATAAGATGACCCCTCCTGTTTATCATGAGACCTCTGATTAGAGATCTTCTAAAGGAAAAAAAACGTGAAATAGATTTGCATGGAATTAACCTTCATCTCATATCCAAAATCTAATAATAATGGTATTATGGAGCGTCTTTCCCTACTGCTCCATGAACACATTTGTAGCATAAACTCAGCCTGCTGGAACCGTTTCCATCTTTCTTTATAGAAACAAATTGAAAAGTACTGCCCAGTAGTTTTACAGTATAATGCACCCCATGAGACAAAGCTCTTGCCAAAGAAATTCAGAACTCCCGGCTCTTCTGGTCTTTGTCCTAGAAATCACCATCCCCTCATCAATTTTCACCTTTTACTCTGGCCAATTACCAGGTATAAGAGGAAGGAGAATGAAAACAATTTACTCCAGGCATGCTAGCCAAGTTGCTATTAAGTCATTTGTGCCCCGTGTCCTCACTGGAAGGCCCTAAGACTCTTAACATCCTATTTCCTGTCCTTACAAACACCACATAAACTATATTCAGCTCATTCCATAACTTGCCACCACTTATAGATCCCTGAATCACAAAAGCAGCATAGTCACCTAGATGAGAGCCAACAGAACGTAGGATTCCATGCAAAGTGTTTACGTCCTTAAGAGGAAATACATGAACATAGCCATGAACAGGAAGAAATACCCTTTGCTGCTATAATCAAAAGGGAAAAATGAAAGTTACATATATGTATGTGGATGTGGGTATACATACAACAATATGTCCTAAAGTTACATTTATAATTTTCTTAAGAAGAGAGGTGTCTTCCCCCACCCGCTTAGCTTGCTACCTTGCAATCCTTTTTACTAGTGGGAAGCTTTTTCATCTGTTCTGTTTTATTGGCGCTTCTTAATGGTGGGAAATTTGAAGATATTAAGTATAAGTAGTGTGATCATACTGCCAGGCTTTATGAGGATAAGGAGTATTTCAGGATATATTCAGTATCCTCACGTGCTCTTAGCAAGATAATCATGTTACTTACACATTACACTATTTTCAAGATTTCCCACAATTAAAAAGTAGTGCCAATTAAAAAAGGAAAAACCAAAAATTCATAGTGTTCAGTGTCTCAGAGAATAAAAGGATGCCAGATGTCACTGCAAGCCTCCAGCTCCCACAAGCTCTGTCTACACCCAACCTGGCATAAACTCAGCACCACTTCCAGTTCTCCCAATTTGTATGAAAGCATTAAAGAGCAATAGAGTAGATTTTCTTAAGCAAGGAAGGAAGTTATATTGCATAACCCACCGCAACATTGTAAAGTCATTTCATTAGTTGCCCAGGGTTCAAGGGAAGTGGAGGAAATGAGGAGCTGTTTAATGAGTAGAGAGTTTCAGTTTTGTAAGATGAAAAAGTTCTGGAGATTGGTTGCACAATAATGTGAATAGATTTAGCATTACTCAATTGTAAACTTTTAAAATAACCAAGAAAATTTTAAGTTATATATTTTCATCACAAATTTAAAAAGTTAACATAAAAAAAAAGAAAATTGTCATTAGAGCTTTCTGCTGCCCCACTCATCTTCTAAGAACTGCTGCAAGGATTCACTTCTAAGAATTGTTGCAAGGATTCATTATCTGAGGCTCAGTTCATATGCACCCAAATGCTCTCTCCATCCCAAATTTCTCCCCAGGGACCTTAAAATGTCTCACTCCTTTATGTTGAGAACCATTCACCACAAACCCTAAAGGTCATTAATCAAAACAAAGCACCCCTGGCAGCAGGACGTGCTGTCATTAGAAGGCATTTGATGTTTATCCCAGCCAAAGAAATTCATCAGAGCATTTTTTAAATACATAAGGTCCTCATTCCAACAGGAATTCTGGTGAAGAAGAGTATTAAGATATTTAGATTTATAATCCCCAAAAGGTAGAACTATAGGTAATGAAATGTTGTTCTATACAATATAGAACACTGTCATTGCTTTCCGATACAACTTGTGTGTTTGTGTATGTGTAGCATCCTAAGGTCTTCCCTGAGACTGACTCTCTCTCACCTTCTTATAACCCTACAAAATAAGAGATAATATATGACCACCAGCATTCATTGAATAAAATGAAAGTTTTGTCTGAGGAAACCGATTCCTAAAATTCAAGCACAATAATCAGGTTTCCAGGGCAAAAAAATGGTGCTATCGATGGGTTTATACCATGTGACATTTGAAGCATTGGCATTCATGAATTAATCAATCATGCATAGGTTAAAGATAATGTGTAACACATGTTCACATTAGAAACTAAAAAATAATGTAAGACAACGCCAGTGGTAACCAAATGAAAAAAAACCTATTAGCTTCTTGGAATAAAAATTAATAAATATTTTTGCTTTAATGCTTATTGCTTCATTTTGACTGTTCTGTCCGAGAGGCTTTTGTAGTCATCGTTCCTTGCTGGGAACAGGCGAGCAATAAATAAACTCTTCATGTTGACAGTGAATTTCTTTTCACATCAGGAGAAAAAATATTTCCTTATTTTCTCCATAGTTACACTACATCTTCCCACACTCTAGATACATTTCTCCCATACTCTTGCCTAAAAGATTAACTATTGAATTCCAAAGAGAAGGAGTCCAAAGAGACTTGATTTGAAAGTGGAAAGGTAAAGGTATTCTTCATGCACTAGAGCATGTGTCATGAGGGTTCACAGAAACAGCTCTTCAGACTTTCAATGTTTTGGTCTCTAGCCTACTCACATACAGCCAGTTCCAAAAAGGTTAAATCAAGATATTCTCCTAAGAGCAACTCAAGCCAACTTTGAAACGCATTTTTCCAAGACCCAGATTGGTGTTAGGATGAGGTCAGGGCCCGAGAGGGGGCACTTGCTCCTCACCCCTTTTCCTCCCCCTTCACCCCATCCCGCAGTTGCTGGAGGACGGAGCTTGTAAGGGCTTTAAATCACACACAGTGTGAGTGAATCGCTACTACCCCTGGTATCCATCCCAATCATCAGGACAGATTTAACAAGATGAAGTAAGAGAGAAACCGCAGGCTCCTGTTTCAAGAATGCTGGCTTGAACCACACCATCCCATGTTTGCTCTCTGCCTAGGGTTTATAGCAAGATCCTCCCGAAATGGACTCCCATCCTCTGGAGAGTGCCCCGTGGGAAAGGACCTAGCCAAGCATCTCTGCAAGGGTCAAAGCCAACTTCAGTGCTTCCGTTTTCTGCTTGGCTTCTTCAATACTACTGACCTCAACTACTTCAAAAAATGTAAGAATTTAATTTTCCTCTCCTGGCTTCCCACACAAAAGATTATATTTAGGAAGCTAAATATGCTATAGTTGCTGAGCAGACTTTTTATTTATTCCTTGAATCTTAGTGTTGTCTTTACTGAGGGGTGGGGGGGATGGAGGTATCTGGTTTAAATTTATGTTGCATTTTAATGTTCCCAAATTAACAGATACAATTTGTTAAAACTAAATGGAAAAAAACATTGCCAGGACGAGTCACAATTTTGAAAACTCTGTGATCTTAGAATTTACAACACTTCTGAAAATATTTTAAGAATTGGCACTTCTATAGTATTTACCTGATGGCCAAAGGCAACACTAGTCATTATACCATATATCTTCTATGGCATTGAAATGAAAGATATTTAAGTTACTTTTATTAATGTAAGCAATAGTAAAGGGAGAGATTACTCAAGAGTGTCTCAAACTTTTCCAACAAGGCATCTTGTTGGATGGCTACTAGGCTTCTCAAAAAAAAAAAAAAAAAAGTAAGATACCATAGTAAAGCTCCGATATATCTGGCTATATTTTCCATGTGGTCACAGCAGCCAACGAATGATAAGATACTCTTCAACATGCATATGAGGGAGAAAATGCAGACATTTTCAGTGTTTTCTGTGGGATAATAATACCATAATTGCACTTCCAGATGGATATTCAAGACCAGTGTAGCAGAATTCCAGACTTCCCCATTTGCTATCATTTTCCTTGCCAAGATACCAAGCAATACACTGACATTAAGACCTGAAAGAAATTCTGGAGAGACTGCTCAGATAACAAGATATTACAGCATATAACTGAAGCTAGGAAATTTTTTATTTGTGGAGGTGACATCAGTTTCTGGACTTACTAGACTCTGTCTGAGAAAAGACAGTGTACCACAGTGTACCACAGAGACACCTGACACTGTCTTCTCAGATTAAACGGAGGACTTTAGGAAGAATTGAAGCTATTTCTCAATTTGGCTTAAAAAAATAGTCATATTATTTTCAAAGTACCTTAGCTTAATGAAAAGAAGAGAGCATCAGAACCTGTATCCGTAACTCAAATATCCAAAGAGATGCTTCTCTTGTCATTTTACACATACAAAAATAAATTACTAGTTCTTAAACACTTCATTCAAAAAAATGATTTCACTGAAGAAGGAAATTAACATTAAGACGGCAATTATTTTGCCAAGCACTGTGCTAGATCTAACTCATTATCACATTTAATTCTCACAACAATGTGAGATCAATATTGTCTCCACTTTGCAGTTCAGTAAAGTGAGGTTTAGAAGTAAATAATATGCCCCAAATCACGAAACTCATAGGTATGGAGCTGAGATACACATTCAGGCCAATCTAATGCCGCTGCCCATGCTCCAGCCATTAAAATTCCCATTAAGGAAGTCTGTTACAATTTATTCGTTACCATATTCTCTACCTGATTTTAAAAGCATATTCTTCATTGCAGTGCAATTAAGACCAGATTACAGTTCAGCTTTGGATCATCTATAGGTCAAACAACAATATCCAAAACACAACATGGTTAAATTTTAAGACAAATGTGATGCCAATTGAGACCATAATTCAGAACAAAGAGAGAGGTTCAGCATGACCTCATTCTCAAATAGAAGGAAACTGAAGTCTAAAGAAAAATAGTGATTTTTCAATCATTCTTAGAAGGGGACTTAGAATTGAGCATCCTTTCTTTGCACTGTGTATGCTAAATCAGCTCTACCCAATTACTGCCTCTAATAGGCACAGAGAATTTAGAAACCAAGTCCCAGGAAAGGAATCTGCATAAAATAGAATCAACCAACCCATTGCCCTCAGGCTGAGGCCTAAAGCCTGCAAACGAACTTTATAAAGGGATGCTCCTTTTAACACCTACCTTACCCCAAAGTCTCTTGCCCAACCTTTTGCATTAATAGAGACATCAAGAGAAATGTTTGTCATGGCTATTCTTGCATAGGGCTTTTTTTGGCTCTGTGAAAATAGAAGCACCACAATTACATGCTCCAACACGTCCACATTCTTGGCAAAGCAACAGAAAAATCTAGGGGGTCAAATTGGTGAGAGAGTATCTACCAAATAGCTACTTTATAGCTCCATTTTATAAACAACACAAGAATGTGTAATGGATATCAGAAAGTCAGAAGTGACTTGACAACCATATTATGGCAACCTCGCACACCATAAACACACACACCAAAAAAAAAAAAAAAAAAAACCAAACCTCTACCTATCAAAGTAATTGAAGCAGTCCATAGGTTTCCCAAAAGCTATAAGGGAAAGAAAGCTACCAAGATGCAGAATCTGAGATCAAGTCGGAAATAGCAAATTTATTCAGACCAAAATTTGACCTCAGGTTTCTCATCTATAAAGTGGAGACATAATAGTTAGCTTACACAATTATGGCGAAGCTCACAGGAGATTATTTGCAGGGAAACGTCACTTGCCTAGCAATACTCAGTGTGCACACTGGGATTTAAATCTGAGGCTTTGCAGAGAATAGGGCTGGCAATAATCACCTGGCATCATTTATTTTTCATTTGGCAAGTTTTGAAGGCTCCTGTAGAGATAATCAAGAGTCGGTTTATCCTCAAGCAAATAGTGACAACCACAAGGCACTTTGCCTGCCTTTGTAACCTAACTTTTATTCTTCCATAGAGGATTATGACGGTTGGTAGAATTCCAAGAGCCATTACTGTGCAATGAAAGCACATGACACTGACTGTGAAGATGGTCTGCTCCACAGAATGGATTGTTCCTTTCCTACATAAAGCATTTTCATTTCTTTCAATAGAGACTTCCTGCTGTAGAATGGCTTAAATTTATATGCTTATGCTAAGCATGGAAAGAAGAATCTTATTTTAGAGTGCCTGGGTGGCCCAGTCATTACTCATCTGCCTTGGGCTCAAGTCATGATCCCGGAGTCCCAGGATTGAGTCCCACGTTGGGCTCCCTGCTCAGCGGGAAGTCTGCTTCTCCCTTTCTCATTCCCCCTGCTTATGTTCCTTTTCTTGCTATGTTTCTCTCTGTCAATAAATAAATAAAACCTTTTTTTAAAAATCTGATTTTAGATGTCATTTTCTGTGTTATCTTTACCCTCTCAATTCCCACCATTTTGTTTTTGAGTCATTCATGCCCTGGACTATAGACTAAAGGTAGCAGGCTACCACACCAGACAAAGGGGATCCTACCTAATCAGTTAGGACACAGACTACTGGTAAATGCTTATAACAAACTTGATCATAGCTTTCACCCAACAAACAAGCACTTACATAAATGATTTTAGGTATGAAGCTGGGACTGTTCCCTTCATTCATGAAGATGTAAAACGATACAATATTTTAAGTGTAGGGGATGTGGAGATCAAAACCCATGACTCAGAAAGCAGCCTCTTAACTGCTTTTCTTATTAGGATCAATGAGATGAAATAGTCTCATTGGGGTGCCTGGGTGGCTCAGGGGGTTAAAACCTCTGCCTTTGGCTCAGGTCATGATCTCAAGGTCCTAGGATCAAGGCCCGCATCGGGGTCTCTGCTCAGCGAGGAGTCTGCTTCCTCCTCTCTCTGTGTCAAATAAATAAAAAAAATCTTTAAAAAAAAAAAAGAAAAAAGAAAGATATGGTCTCAATGGATTAAAATAATTAAATAGACATAATTTATAATACATATGTCAAATGGAATTAAAACCATAAAATCCAAATGGATCTTGTAATGCTCTAACAGAAATATGGTCTGGAGAATTGCCAGGGGCACTATGAATCCTCTAAAGAATGACCCATGAACCAGGAAAGACCATTAATGTTCCCAAAGGAAAAAAAAAATTTGTCAATACAAAAAAAGTAGAATTAATGACCATCATTTGATGGGGGAACCAGAACCTGAATATGTCTTTACCGTTTTATTTCCAAAATATGTATATTCATTGTTTTCACCAAACTGCCATGATCATAAAATAACTTTGAGGTGACAGTAAAATCAAAGAGGAAAAAAAAAAAAGAACGGGACTGGGTGGGGAGATCTTGTTTTTATTTTATAATCCCAACTATCAGCAGCGGCACGCACTCAGCCCTTCTGTGGGGACAGAACTGAAGTGGGGAAAGTTGAGTGTGCAAAGCACGCCAGACAGAAAAGCAGACTGAGAGCTGAGTCCTTCTCCACGGTGAGAAAAAGTGATCCTGGGGCTATGTTAGCTATCAGGAACTAGAGGAGCTGGGTTGAAGACCCTGCGTTGGGGGGCAGAAGGAGGAGATAAGATGGCTGATAGCTGCAGAGGAAATTTTAGAGGACAGCACTGCCCTTTGATAGCTGTGTGGTGACCAACATAATCATCCCTGCTGCAGGCCCCATCGGTAATCTCTGCATAACTGATAGCAGTCTGCTGAGCGGGCTTTCTGTTGGAGGCTGCTCAGGACCATGGTAGAGGTCGGAAGGACTCCTCCCAGCAGTAAGTCACACCACAGTCACGCTGGGTTGATTCCTTTTTTTTTTCCTAGAGACCGACCCAGTACCGGAGCATGGGCTCTTCCAACCTGACCTAGCTACTTCCAGGTTTTTAACTTAGTGCATCGAGTACTGAAATCAGAACTGGAACCCACCGAAAAGGACACTGTTTGGGATTGCACAAGGGCTCCTTCTTGGTTCTTCCCACCTTAGTTGAGGGATGTTCAGGACTGGGGGTCCCAAATGTGAATGACATCAGGATACCAGTCACACCCACAAATGGGAAAAGTTGCCGGGTATAAGACAGTGGGAGACATCAGGCCTGACAGGAAGTAGAGGTTGCAGACCCCTCCTAAAGGCTTTCAAAATCCATACTTAGAATGGGGGGAGAAAAGTAGTGATGGAGTAAATATCCGTGACTGTGAAGTGAGGTACTCAAGAGCATGTCTGACCCACGACCAATATCCAGGTCTTCCAGGCAGAACCTCTTCCTAAAGTCATCTTTGCCTGGAATCACCATATATCATCTAAATAAAATTAAAATGTCATAAGTTAGCTCTTTTCAAATCATTCTGGTATACCAAAGTGGGATCTCTGATAGATGATCCATAAATTATGCACACAAAATGGTTTTCTCGTGGATCAAAACCAGACAGTATTCGGAATGTTTAGCTTAAAATAATTATATTCTTTGAAAAGTTGTCAGAGGACTGGGGAAGGGCTGGGGGTGGAGAAGAGAAAAGGAGATTATTCTGAAGCTTCCTCTCCACCCCCACCCCCTGCCCATGGCAAGTCACCTCTGTACAGTTTACCCCTAAATCACTAATTCAAAATGGGCCACCAGTGCAATGGTACAAAGACATCCTCGGCAGGAGGCAAGGACCAGCCCTGCGCCCAGGCTCCAGAACTACTTAAAAGTAGGTGCTTGTTTACACTGTAAATTCTTGATATTCTGGTGCTATAGAGAGATACCCAGACAGGGAGGTTAAATGTGAGTTGTATAACTTTGGAGCTCTGGAAGAGGAAGCCTAGATGACTTGAAAGCTCCCCGCTCTGTCTCCAAGTCCTTCTTTTCTCAGTGAGACCACTTGTCCATTCACTACGTCTTGTGAAGCTACAGAGGAAAAAGGAAAGACTCTTGATATATCCTTACCTGTAGCTGCTGGTCTAATTCTGGAAAGACCAGAGGAATGGCGTCTTCAGGAGGTGTACCATCTAAAACATGAAAATAAAAGGATTCTTCACTGTAGAGCTCTTTCTCTCCTGGGATGGGCGGGGGGGGGGGGGGAATCCCGTTCTCCCTATCTTTGGTCTTATACAATTAAATCTTCAATATATACTGCTTTAATTATTCCTATCACTTCAGGTGGGACACAGAAAATACAGAAGACAATCTTGTTCATTTTTGGTACAAACAGAAGCCTGGAGAGCATAGAATACCAGAATCCTCCACTGTTTAGTGTGGTGATTCTACAATTAAGAAGCACTGCTTGTCCTTCAGTATTCTCACAGTAGCCAAAACCAGATTCCCTGGTATGCAAGAAAGTGCTTTAACAAGGTGCTAATGAGGTGACCAGAACAACCTCAATGGGACAGAAGAACCTGTCAGTGAAAAATAGAAGTCTTACTCTGAGTGACTCCAACAGTGGCAAGCTTCGATGTCCTTACCACAAATCACCACCATGAGGCAGCAAGCCACTCAGAGTGGTTCTTCCCCACGCAGCAGGCCTTGATGTCGGAGCACCTGAGCAAAGAGAGCTGCAGCCACTCTGACTTCAACCACCTTAAACTGACTGACTGGCGATAGGCAGGTATTGTTGGATCGAAAGATGTTCTCAGAAACATCCAAGGAAACCTGAGAGGAGTTTGGCCAAAAATATCCAAATCACCCCCCAAATGTCTTCAAGAACATACTGTGACCCAGCTGTGCTACTAGAGGACAGCCCCTTGTCAGAAGAACCTCTTATGTCCAGGCAGACCCTGGCTCTGCCAGGCCCTCCATTCCCATCCCCTGCATGTTGGCAACACCTACCCTGGGACAGACGGCCATGAGAATAAGACAAAGGCAAGCTAAAGTATCATTTAAAAACCAAATCTCTTTTACACTGTAACAAAGAAAGGAAAGTTGATAGCTTTACGTTCTCATTATCATAACCAAATCTGTTTATAAAAGTGTGCTCTTCTATGGGCCCTCCCCAATGCAGAAACAAGTGTCGTCTCCCTACTCACCAATAGCACAGACCAGAATAAGACACAACACGCAAGGAGCTCCTGGCTTCTATGGCAGTAAGATTCTTTGAAAGTATCAAAGATCCTCCACAGAAAGATAACTCAAACAAGGACAGTATATGCCTCTGCCAAGGGTCACAGCGGTTAATAGCCTCTGATTTATTTTAGTCAAGAGTAGTACAATAATACTCCCATTTAAAAGTGACTTAAGGCAATGATAATGCATCACCACATTTGAATCCACTTTTTCCTGTACCTATGCCAGAAAGATAGATGCCCACAGGTTCACTAACACTGTTCTGCATCACAGGGCAAGTAGAGATGAGGAAATCTCCCCAAGACCCTTGCTATAGGCTGGAGGACTGAATCAAGAGAACGCAAGGAGATCCGATCCCCAGGGCGTCTGAGTGCTCATTTCCTACTCAGAAGGACAAGTCCAAGGATTCCACCCTGCTGCCTATGAAGTCACACACCTTCCTGCTTAATTTTAAAAAAGAAGAAAGTTATTCGATTGTTTTACTATAGTAAACTAAATAACCAATACTGCTATGACCCAGAATTAATACAGTGCATTATAGAAATTTACATCGTTATCTATATTCAGATCAGGGCACTCATATGAAAACATGATGATAATTTTGAGGACAAGGCTTAAGACGATTTCTTGAGTTTAAAAAAGAAAAAAGTCTAACTCACTGCCATAGAAATGTGTAACGGATGTTGTCATGACAAGCAAAATAAAGATAAGACTTCCGTTAAAGAATGGTTCACATTGGATTAATCCAAGCGGGAAACGGCAGCGGAAGTAAGAAAACCAAAGTCAGATTTAACGAGATGACCAAGTCTGAAAGCCAGGCCTGCCGTTCACTGCCTGCTGCCATCTGCTGCAGCTGGAGTCCCTGCCCGCCAGAAACTTCAGCGCTTGAGAAGCTGCCTACAAAGATGCTCTGACTTGATGTGCCGTGTGTTTACTTTTAAACAGTGGCTGCCTTCTTGGACTGGTTTTAAAAATAGGCAAGTATTCTAAAAGCAGAATGATGAATCACAGGATTGGGCCAAAAGGAAAGAAGGAAAATGATTCAGGCGGACTAGTAGCACAGCTGTTCTGCCAACATTTGGCCAAATCGTCGTAAAACATTTTGACCGTGACATAGGATCAGAGTTCCTGAGAGCAGTTAGGTTTGTTCTGACAATTCCGAAACACAAAGTGGCTTGTGCAGTAGGTATGCAAGAGATCCTCTCTCTGGCAGATTTGTCTTCTTTAAAAAAAAAAATCAGAATGCAAGTACATTTTTATTAAAATTTATTTAGGGATGCCTGGGTGGCTCAGTCTTTAAGTGTCTGTCTGCCTTTGCCTCAGGTCATGATCCTGGCATTCTGGAATCAAGCCCTGCATCGGGCTCCCTGCTCGGCAGGAAGCCTGCTTCTCCCTCTCCCACCTTTCCTGCTTGTGTTCCCTCTTTTGCTGCCTCTCTCTGTCAAATAAATAAATAAAATCTTTAAAAAATAATAATAAAAAATAAAATAAAATATATTTATTTATCAAATAGTCATTGAATACCTATGATGTATAAGGCAAAGGCTCGGGTTCTTGCTAAACTGTCAAATCGCTTTATCATGTCTTTTAATGTATTATTATTTAAAAAAATAATTCATCAGCCTTGTTTTTCAAAATGCCCCTGTGGACTTTAAGGGACCAAGCAAAGTATATCCTAAGGAATTTTTAAAGATTGGAATGTAAGGAAAGAATTTAAAGGGTTTGTTTTTGGGGTTTTTTTTTATAAGCAGATGTTCGCTGCCTGTTTTGTAAAACACAACGTGACTAAGTCAATGGTACTTAAGATAGAACTTTCCTATTGGTATCTCAACCATTAAGACATGCCATAGTACATTTTATGATGGGCTCATCTCAGCATCTATGGAGCAGCTGTTGAGTCGCTTTTGTGGTTATTCTGTTTCAGATTTCCTTAAATTGTCTTCTCTGTGTTTCTCCATGAATCAGATAAGTGGGAACTACTGGGTCTGTAATCCAGATCTTCTCTGTTATTTAGCAATGAAAGCTATGCGGTTAGAGTTTTCAGAGAATGCTGCAGCTGGACAGGGCTAAGCCATCATCTGGTCCAGGACTCAGTGTAGAGCGAAGGACGAGGGCCCCAGCAAAGGAAAGAAGTCTTGTAAGGCTAAGGGGTGTTTCCCAGCCCAAGGTCTTCACTGTTCTACTCTACTCTTCTTCACTTTCTGGTGCATGGGCTCCCTGACTTTTCTATTTCCTGAGACTGAATTTTCCTCAATACATTGAGAATCATGCCTTAGAGTGTCCAACTTTTTATTCAGCTGGTGAAGATGACTCAAAAGACCTACCATGTATCATTTATGACAGAGAGAGCAGTTTAGCCCCCAATTCTTAAGACAAACATCATTAGAGTGTCCGTTTTAAATGGATAAATTAAGCTTTAGAGACAAAAGCAAACACACACCAAGAAAACCTCATTGCCATGCCTTTATTCCCTTTGTTGTACATCAGAGAAGTAAAAACTTCATCAAAGCCAGACCAGGTCTGCAAAGCAGCAGTTGAGAACCACTGTTCCAGGCAACATCTCGGCGGGAATTTGGGATCTGTTATCTCTCCCTTCCGCTGGGCTTTCCAACCCGGGCATAACTGTGGGCAGATCCTTGGTAGGAAGAGTTTAGGTTTCCACACAGAGAAGACCTCAGAACAGAGACAAGCCATGTTCAGAGGACATTCCCAAGCTCCACCCCGCTCCCCAACCAGAAACTCAAGAGGCAGCCCTGCCCAGAATCCACTCCCTTGGACTGCATTTTCTACAGTCAGAGCCAGCCCCACGGGCCTGTGTCCATGCAGACACACAGAGACCTTCTCCCAGGTGGGCCCTGCTCCGTTGTAATGCTCTAGTGAGACTACTTAAAATTCTTAGACAAGTAGCCCTGTGTTTTCTGTACTGTGCCTCCACAAATTATATAGCTATCCTGCCCACAGGTGTCCTGGAGATCATCCTTTGGGGCACCAGGGACAGACTCACACTTAGAAGGCAGGTAGTTTAGGCAATGGCTCATGCAAAAATGTTCCTGGAACTCCTTAGTGAAGACTCCTAAGCACTCAAGACACAGTGGGCCGGTTCACATTTTATAGGGCTCAAGTCAGGCACTTTTTAATGCGGATAATCAAGGTAATCTCTTCAAGACTTGGTTTCTCTTGCCTCAAAAACTTATTAGTAAAGGTACTAATAAGTAAAGTACATCAACTCATTCATCCTAAAGCCTGGTGCCTAGGAAATAATCCATGATAATAATGAATGTTTAATATAACTGAGCTTACTTTCCATTCCTTTTCAGCATAAACCCAACCAAATGGGTAATGGGGAGCAAGGCATCTGTGCATGGATGTATGCATCTGAGAGTATGTATATGATGGGGGGTCGAAGGTATTATTCCTCATCTGAATAATACAGACAGGAGGCATGGTGAGAATCCCTGCTTCTGACTGCTTAGCTTTCTAACTGCTGGTTAAGAGAGATTTCCCTGGTATAGCCACAGCCTCAGGTCTCATGGGTTTTGTCTTCATTTAAATCTGAATTTAAGAAGGGTTTTCCTTTTACTTCCTTATCAAAGCAAACACTTTTAATTTATGCACGAAAGGTCTTTGAGTACTTGCCTTTTAAATATAAATCAAGATTCATATTTTATTTTTAGAAATAAGTGATCTAAGGCTGCAACTCACATTATTAATATATCAAAAAAAACTTTTTAAAAATGTCTGTATACCTTGGTTCTTGTTAGAGCATCAAATCATTTTGAGACACATCAAAAGCTTTTTGAAACTTTGCTTCCTGCTTGTTAAACATTGGACATGTAAACCCTTTAATAAACATTGGATTTTCAGAGCCCATCAAATTAAAATTACAGACATGGATACAGAGATAGGCAGTGACTTGGTATGACACCTAGAGGACTGCCAATTCTTTATCATCAATCATCACCATCATGTCACCTCAGCCAGTATCTACAAATAAGATCATACATTAAGGGGCCCCTGGGTGACTCAGTCAGTTAAGCATATACTTTCAGTTCAGGTCATGATCCCAGGGTCCTGGGATCCAGCCCCACATCAGGCTTCTTGCTCAGCAGGCAGTCTGCTTCTCCCCCTGCCTACCACTCCTCCTGCTTGTACACACGCTCCCTCTAACACATAAATAAATAAAATCTTTAAAAAAAAAAAAAGATCATGCATTAAACAGACTGAATGGTATTTCTCCACACAGAGAGACCTGATTCAGTTTAAAGACAGGTTTTGTGTTTCTTGGAAACATTCATCTTGCCACTATTATTGTAAATATGACTTTGTGAATCTTACCGGTTTTTTCTTTTGTGAGAATGTTTTTACTTATTTAGCTTATAACATATTTGCCCAGAAACATTTGCTTCAAAAAAAACCAGCTGGAGGTCTATTTATTTTTCAGCACACCACCAAATAAGACTTAACTCTACTTTTCCTGTTTCCTGCTCTATAAAACATACCAGAACTAACATTTCCCCATCATTTCCCATAAATACTGAAGAAGCTCTTTGCTGTCAGAAACAATCACGCTTCTCATTTATTACATGACCCCTACCTTCAAGTGGGTAATCAGGCAAAATCAGGCCAAGGGCTTGGCTTTGAATCCCTTCCTACTAATTATTAACTGCTTGATTTGAGACAAGTTCCTTAACCTCCCTTAGCCAATGGTCAGCATCTGTGAAATGGGTATAATGACATCTTCCTGCAGAGTTACTGCCAATCTAAACTGATGAGATGGTATCAGTAAAAGCATCTAGATACTCAAAAAATAATGACTTCCCTTCCAGCTTTTGCGGCCTTAACCCACAGATACCAACTGATAAATCTAGCTGTATCTCAAAGAACCTTCATCTGATATCAGAATAACAAATTCAAAGTCTTTACAGGTATTATATTATTGATTTTATAGTATTTCATAATTCTTTTTCTACTATGGTTCTCAACTCTGTGCTTTGTAAAAGATATGAATAGAGGAGACCCCTGCCCCCTCAACATCCCCCAGACAGACCTATGAGGCATTTTGACTGCTTGTTGTCACCAGAGTGCTGACATATCTTTGGAGGTAGGGTCAGAGTTAGGAAAGGTGACTTGAAAGAGCTCAGGGCGCCTGGGTGGCTCAGTGGGTTAAGCCTCTGCCTTTGGCTCAGGTCATGATCTCAGGGTCCTAGGATCGAGTCCCACATTGGGCTCTCTGCTCGGCAGAGAGCCTGCTTCCCCCTCCTTCTCTGCCTGCCTCTCTATTTGTGATATCTCTTTCTGTCAAATAAATAAAAAGAAAGAAAGAAAGAAAGAGCTCAAAACAGCTCCCTAAGCCCCTATTCTCCCAAAGACCATCTTCATCCTTCACTGGCTGGCAAAATTCCAGGGGGGAGATTTAACCCTTGACTTCCTACCAATTCCTCTGTGTATATTAAAAAAAAAAAGAAAAGAAAAAAAATACCCTGAGAGATTTTTTTTAAGTAAATCTCAATATTCATTCATTTAATGCTTAGTGTGAATGAGGTTTTCCAGTCTTTCCGGAGAACAAGGATTGAGAGCATGGAGCCAAGAGAAGACAGGAAGCATTCAGGTCCTGAGGAGGGAGAGGGAAATGATACCCAAAGGTACCAAAAGTAGAAAAAGTAGAAGAAAAATAAAACGACAAGAGACACTCCACCTGCAACACAATTTTGCTGAAAGCTAGTTGTGCACATGCACACTCGACATTCACACAATGCCCCGTGAAATTAAATTCAACATTTGCTATTTCAGCTGCTCCATACGATTCCCACTGCCACACAAACACCTGATATGTGAGGAGGATAGTAGTACTTCAAAGAGATATTGATAGAATGGGTCTTGGATTTTTTGTAACTAAATGTCATATGATTAATTCATGCCCAGATATGAAAAATTCTAATAACTTGAAAGCTACCAGCTTGGGCTGATATTAGTATCCTCGACTCCCTCTTAAAAAAAAAAAAAAAAAACCTAAAAACTTAACAAAAATAAAAAGAACCCCAAAACCAAGGTCTAAATTCACACTTGAGTGTAGCAGATTTTATAGCGTGACTGAAATAAAGGAAACTCTCAAGTAATGAACATGAAATCCTCATTTCTGTCCAACTCCAAATTCTCTCCAACTGGAGAAGAGCCAGTGATTCTCTAATAACCCAAGAGATGAGATTCATGTTTCTCTTCTGCATATTTTCTATTGGGAAAACTAAGTCCAGAAATGTTCCAACTTAGAAAGTTAACTCTTTGGAATGCACAGTTTAGAAGTAATGCCAATCATATCATTAGTTTTTTTGTTGTTGTTGTTTTCTTTTTTTTCTTTTTTTAGTTCTGTTTTATTTTTTTTTCTTTGTTTTGTTTTTGCTCCACACTTTAGGTGTCCCCAGTACCCACCACCAGTCTCTCCCATCCCACCATCCTCCTCCCTCCAAGTCCCTCAGTTTGTTTCTGTGTCCAAAGTCTCTGTTGTTTCGTTTCTTTCCCTGGATTACCCTACTTCCCATTTACTTTCCTTCTCCCACTGTCCTCCAGGTTACCCCTCATGCACTGCAAGTAAGTGAAACCATGCGATACTTGGCTTTCTCTTCTTGGCTTAGTCATTGATGCCTCCAGGAACTGTGGTTAGCTAAGTGTTACTTAGTGAAGGGTTCTGATGATAGGCTAGAAGTGGTAATTGGATTTTAAAGGGCTTTCTCCATTCACCCCCCACCCCTCCTAAATACTTCCTGTATTTGACCTTGGAAGTCCACAGTCTATTTGGAGTTTGTGGCACATTCTGCTATCAATAAACCATGATCAACAAGTCCTTTCAACCCTCCCTTCCTAATGTTCTCTGAATTCAGTAATCCCATTCCCTCAACTGATCCAGGCACTCAGTACTTTGTCTCTGTACCATTACAGACACCCTCTTCCATCCTCTCACCTCTATGCATTCCAGACATTCTACCAATCGAACATTTACCATTTTCATCCTATCGCTCCCTCACTCAAAAACTTTTGACCCTCAATTGTTTCTGATCAAATCCAAACCCTGTTGTTGAACTTTTAGGATTATATTGTTAACTCTAGTCAAGGCTATATACCCAGACAATCAAGGTAAAGCTCAAAGCAGGATTCGCTAAGTGACATGCTACTCTTCTACCCTTCAGACCTCTGTTCTAGTTGACAAGAATTTTACTATTTTGTGAATATAGCATGCTCTTCCTGACTCTTAGGTTTTGCTCAGGCTTTCTGTTATGAAGTAAACAAATGAATTGTTAAAAGTTATATAGCTCCCATTTTATGTACCAGAGATGGCTCTTTTCCTACACTGCCATTTAATACCTTATACTTAACTCAAGAGCAGGTTTATTATCACATCTCCCAAGAAGGTGTTCCCATCCACTCTGGTGGACACGGATTTTTCTCCCAACTCTTTTTATGAAACTCATAGGAAGGATCATGCCATACTTTGCATTTGCACATCTCACTCACCTATGGCAGAATGTGAAAGCATAGAAACTAAGTTCAGCTATTTGATAAGAGGGGAGGCAGGGGTACCCAAAATCCACTAATTGCATAACCAGTCTCTAAATAATCTCAAGCGAGTTATATGTAAACTCTATCTTGACAGTAAATCAATGTGGGAGATGTAGGTGAGACATAAAACTGCTTAAAACATTTATATTTTCCTTAATCCTCCAGAATCAATTATCATAGGTACAAGGACAAGTGGAGTCCTGAATTTGTGTCAAGCACTATGCTGAATGCTTTACCTATATAGTGTTACTTAATTGTTACAACCACTGTGTGATCTATTAGTATATACATCTTGTGGGAAACTGAGGTTCAGCAAAATTGAGTGACTTACCCAAGATCACACAAATAGTGATAGAGATGGGTCTAGAAACCACATCTTGAGGATTCCAAAGCCCAAAGCCCTATGTCCTTAACCTTTACACCAAACGATCTCAGAAAAATGAAAAAAAAAAAGTCTAAAATAACTAAAGGAATGAACACTGTATTAGGTGCATAAGAAATGAATAAATTAATATTAACAGGCAAAGATGTCTCTTTTCTCATGGACTCTGCTTACCTCCCAACATAAATATGGACATACTTCCCAAAATTCCATCTTAGTTTCCCCATTTACTACAGAAATCTAGGATGTTCGCCTTTGTTTTCCCCCTAAATGTGTGGTCTAGAATGCCCTGGAATTCTAAAGGCATGCACAGCGATGGCAAGTGTTGGTCAGTGTGACACTCCGCAGGCTCCTTACTCAAGAATTCAGAGGGAGTGCCTCCAAATATCTGCAAAGCATCTTTCTGTGCACTCACAACTTCATATGCCTGCAGAAATACAGATTGCGAGGTCTCCATCTGTCCCTACTGCCCCCCGAATATACAGGAGTAGGGCTTGGCACATGTATTTTCGGTGAGTGCTCTCAGGTCATTATTTTAAGAAAGGTTGAGAAACACAGAAACCCGCTCCTGCCTTGGATTCTTGAGTTAGATACCTTTTTAGGGATATGAGGAAACCCAGATCACAGGGGAAAAAAAATTTAATTGTAGCAGTTTCTTTATAAATCTTCCCAAGCATCTTTTTGTGGAACTGGAGAGTAGAAATTACTTGAAATAAACGACAACCCCTTTTTGAAGCTACTGTATCAATAAACATGAATTTTGAAAGTGGGCATTCTTAGGACAGTTGGAAGAATAGAATGAATCAATCTAAATTGACTGATTTTACAAAAACATACAAGAGTTCCTAGCCAGCAGTTGACATCATTCAAAACATGGTGACAAATTAATGACAAGTTGTACATCTTGTATTTCAAAGAAGAATCCAAGCAGCCCAAAGATCAAGATCTATCTCTCTATGGCTCTTTTATCTACATAAATTAAATTATGTTAAAATAAAGATGAGGGGGATCCTGGGTGGCTCATATAGTTAAGCGCATGTTTTTGGCTCAGGACATGATCCCAGGGTTCTGGAATCAAATCCCGCATTGGGCTCCCTGCTCAGTGGGGGATGCTGCTTCTCCTCTGTTCCTCCCCCGCTGCTTTTGCACATTCTCTCTCTCTCTCTCTCTCTCTCACTCACTCTCAAAATAAATTAATTAAATCTTAAGAAATAAATAAATAAGATAAAGATGAGGAAACAATACATTTATTTGTCTCATCCAAAATTATGATATAGTAATACTTCTTGGAATAAATAAGCTATATATACTGAAGTTGTCTTTGTTAGACTGCTGATTGTAGCAAGACTTTTTTGGCTTACATGGCACATGATCATAAGGAAGTAAATTATACATCTTTCTCCCTAGATTTAGGGGCTTTCATCTATCTGTCTTGAGAGCTAGCCACTCAAGCATGAACTATTCCTCAAAATCTTACATTTATGAAACGCATAAAAGCGGGAGGGGCATTTCTTTTTCTTTTTAGAGTAGTGATATAGAATAATAGAGTTCAGATTCATAAGTCTAGAGACATACATTTAAATCATAATTCTACTTCCTACTAACAGTTGTGGTCTCTGGACCTTAAGCTCTGTGTCTGCAAATTGGCAATACTAATGTTTACATTACATGGTTCTTTTTGTTACTATTTATTTATTTATATAAGTAATCTTTCCACCAGCGTGGGGCTTGAACTCAGAACCCCAAGATCAGAGTCACATATTCTACCAACTGAGCCAGCCAGGCACCCCCACATTGCATAGTTATTTTAAAAATTTAAAATCATACATATGAATACCTAATACAAAAGAGAAATGCAATTAATGTTAGTCATCATTTCTTTGTTGGGATGGATTGGTTTGCCTTTTGGGAGCATTTCCCTTTACCACTGTGTTCCAAGGCAACCCCTGAGCGGAGATATAAGACAACAGCAGGCGTTCGGAAGAGGGTTGAAAGAACAGATGATGGAGAGTTGAGGCTTCATCTCTCCATACTCAGAAACAAATCCTCCACTGGGGGCTGCTCAGTCCAAGAAAATGGGGACAGGTGGACCACCACCTGAATCAGTTGGTGTAGTAAAGCCTGAATTGGCTGGGTAATGTTAGACTTCACAGAGCCTGTTATTTTAGGGATAAACTTGCTTCTTTTCAATTATTACTTCTTAAAATATTACCCCTACGTGGGCAGCATAGGAAGAAAAATAGATGAGTGCCCAATTGATAGACAGGTAAATAGAATCAGCCCTCAAAAGTCCCAAGGTTGAAACAGGAATGTTGTTTGAGTGTGAGATTACAGATTTTAACAGATGACAGGCTGAGAGCCAAGGCTGATGCCAATGAAAGAGGTCCAAGCATTCCCTTTCTCACATCTATGACCTCACACCACCGGAGGTCCCCATCATAGATGGTGTAATTTAATATGTGTGTTAAGAGGTCACTGAAGGGAGTCATGACAAAGGGCTCTAAGTATGGCAGGTTCACTTCAAGACCTTACTATTTCAAGAGGGTCTGCCTCACCTGTCCATTCATCACTCTGACTGAAGTCTAAACAGCCAGAAGTATGAGAACACCAGTGAGAAACCTGCATTTGAACTCGGGCTCCAGGAAATGCTGCTGGAACTGGGACAGTGATATTTTTGCCTCACCTCACCAACTGCCAGCACTTTAATAAAAGTCTCCTCACACAGTTTCAATGATGACATACATTGGAATCATTACTCCAGGAATTTTATAATAAAAGAAAGTTAAATAGGGAAAGCAAAAAGTGCTGAACAACTCCTCAGGTTGTGCTAAAACAACCAGAGGATCAGAGGCGGGGGAAGCATCACCAGGCATTTCTGGAAGCCACGCTCCAACAATGTTTGAGGAAAAATCACATGCCCCATCATTCGGTCATGCCAGGCATGCATTTTTAAACACCCTTTGCAGAACAGAAAAAAATGACCAGAAGGCGGTGACATGCAGGGAGATGGCCGTCTGCATGGGTGCAGAGCTTACCTGAGGCATTATCGAGGCTGAAGGCAATGCGTACTGGCTTATCCGCAGGTACCCTGGCTGTGCTGATCATGTGGGCACCTGAGCTTTGGCCTTCCCCTGGGTCTTCCAGCTGTAAAAACAAAGGAGACACATTGTCACTTACCCAAGTCATTCCTCAAATACTCAGAGGATCTTGGAAATCAGAGGGAAAGTTAGTAAGCATTACTTTCTTATTTTGAAGATATTCCCAGTTCCTAGCTCTCTTCCCCTACATGGGAAGTATTCACCTGCCCTATTTAAAATTCTTTTTCTGGCTTATAAAAAAAATTGTTTTGGAAATACATATCTAAAATAAAATATACAAGATGCAGCAAAATCTCCACCCACCTCACTTTTTTAGTATCCCTTCACACTGGTCCAACTCGGGCCCTTCCAGGTCTTATATAGTGTTTTATTTTTAATTGAGGAGGATAAAGAAGTTCTAATAGGGCATCAGACAGCTTCATATTAAATGAGCTTGTCACACTCAAAAGCCTAAATTGGACCTGAATTATTGATCTAAATTACTGAGTGATAAAGAATGAGTATCCAGGACCACTTCAAGAATACCAAAGACTATTTTAAAATATCCCACAGTTATATTATGAATATTATGTGCTTTAAATATCTGATTAACTACCTGTAAATTTATCAAACTTTTATCAGGTTGAACATCTTAACAATGTATTCTACAAGCAAAAACCAGAACTTAAAAACTTCTTATTGATGTTCCACTGTACCTGTTAAATTATCATTAATAAACTAAGATGGAATGAATGGAAAAACATCCTACAGATGCATTTGGATGTGCAAAAATACAGGTATATTTCTTTTTTATAATAATAAAATTTAGCCCAAATACATTTTAACCAAGATATTTGATAAGTTTTGTTCAATGGGACTAAGGAAAAGAGATTGTTATAAATATATGATACCTTCATTATTTAAATACATATGTGCAACTTTTCTATTTTTAATCATGCTTCCCTATTCTACTTTCCTTCTCATGTAGACCATAAAGCAAAAGCTCTGAGTGATATTTTTAGGAAAAGGTCTCTAAAAATGGCAAAATATAAATCATCTCTTTAACCATCCTCAGCAAGATTCTGGGAACTGTTTAGCAGGACATTTTCTCAGAGCAAGGTTTCCAACTCTTTCCCATAACTTTTTTGTATCTAAAAATAGTGTCTAGAACACTGAATTTTGTTTTTACACTTATTTATAGAGCAAAATCAAATGCATACACACACTCACATATATTTAGACACACATACATATGGAATCATCTGACCCAGTATATAGGAAGAGAACAGGCTTTTATTTTAAACACCTAGTATATCTTTGGAGAAAACAAGCAGCTGTTTATCACCCAGTTAGAATCATATTTGGCCCATTCATTTAAAACCACAAATAGCAAGAAACCATAAAGCACTCCGAGTCATGTCCTTCTAAGTTAGAAAAAAAGTAATAACAAGAAACATTCAACTTAAGAAAAGGGTAAATAAAATTGCGGTTACTTGACTCAGGATTTGTCTTATCTTAGCTCTGACATACATTTTTGTGTAGTCTCCTCTGCTTAGAATCAACCATCCTGTTAGCCACCTGTTCCTAGGGAATAGAACAGACTGTCTCAAATTTAACAAAACAAACAATAAAAAAAAATCTTAAAGTTATAGCTAAGAGAAAAAGTCTGACTGTTATGCACTGTCCCATCACCAAGCCATTTTATCCTAACACCTAAGGATGAAAAGAGCTCCTCTCATGGCTAAATTTCCCAATGCTTTCCTGCACCAAGAAATAAAGCGTGAGAGGTGGGAATTTGCCTCAAGGTTTCCAGCACCGGGAAATGGAATTGATAAGCACAGCTCAGGAGAGCCCCTGTCCTCCACACAACCGAGAACATCTGTCTGCCTCAGAAAGGATGACAGCAGCCAAGTGGGGTGGATTTTGAGTTCCTCACAGTGTCGACCAGGAGAGCCCCTCAACCAATTTGCCTTTTCATCACACCGCCTGGGGAAATGGACCACTGATTCCTCCTCTCGGCTGTAACAGGGCTTCGGTTAAGTTGCTAGTGCCCCGAGCATTTAGTTCAGTTTTCACACCTGTTGCCTTACCTCACTTAGCTGAGTGTCTGCACTTGTGTAATCCAGGGCCAGCCACTGCCTTGGCCAGTCGTTGCCTCTGTGGAGTGAAGACCTAGTAAGAGAGCAGGCTGCACCTGCTGCATAGCAGTCACGGAGAGTCTGAGGAGTAATGACAGCTGTCAGGGAACTTCACTGCTACCTGCTCTCCCCCAGGCCCCCGCGTCCCACGGGCCTCCCTGTTCCGCTTCCCTCCGCAACCCCTCTCCTTTCCTTGCCTCTCCACCAGCCAGGATGTGGTCATGCTTCTAGAAAAAGCAAGTGCAAAAGAAAACCCTCCTCCTGTCAGAGGCATTGATAAACAGCAAGTTGTGGAGAGTCCAAATGTTTTAATTCATTAGTCCTGGCAAACCTAAAATACAAACAGACTTGCTTCACAAGACAGGAATGTCTTCAGCGTGACCCAATTGGTGTCTGTGTCTATTCCAGCGAACTGGCAAAGATAGCATGACTCCAGTCAGCAAAAATGTCGGCAGCTCCGATGGGCTCAGCGAGACCCAGCCAACCGGACAGACCACAGGCTGACTTGCAGATGATAGCTGCAAGGGTTCCGGCTAAGAATGCGAGGTTTGAGATGGACACTGATGGGCTTGATGACTTGATCCCATGTACCAATTCACCCAAATGCAAAACCAGTCAATGGTGAAAAGGAATGGGGCATTCGACTTGTTCATCCTCTTTAGTGGCCATAAACCTGCAGGTATGTCAGTACTTTAAAAGAGTTGGATGATGATGTTGAGGTTAAATAATTAAAGATAAACAAGTATTAAGAGAACGCAAAAACAAGCCATGCACAGAAAAAGTAGTCTTTGCGAACTAAGTACCGGATAAAGAGCTAGTCTCTAAAATATGAAAAGAAATCTTTAAATGGTAGGAAAGCAAACAACCCAGTTTTTAAAAATGGGCAAAAGATCTGAACAGATACCTTACCAAAGATGTATGATAGCAAATAAGCATATAAAAAGCTCCTCATCCCGGAGACCCAGGATCAAGCCCCACATCGGGCTCCCTGCTCGGCAGGAAGCCTGCTTCTCCCTCTCTCACTCCCCCTGCTTGTGTTCCCTCTCTGGCTGTGTTTCTCTCTGTCAAATAAATAAAATCTTTTTTTTTTTAAAAAAAAAAAAGCTCCTCAACACCATAGATTATTAGAGAACCACAAACAATGAGTGACCGTTACAAACATATGAGAATGGCCAAAACCAAAACACAGACAGCACCCAATACTGATGAGGATGCATCATGGCACAGCCACCTTGGAAGACACATTTGGTGGTTTCTCACAAAACTAAGAGAACTCTTACCCTGAGATCCAGTAGTCCCGCTCCTTGCTATCTACCCAAAGGAGCTGAAAACTACTGCCCACACAAAAACCCACATGTTTATAGCCACTTTCTTCAAAATTGCCAAAACCCAAAGGCAGACAAGAAGACCTTTGGAAGGTGAACAGATAAACCAACTGTGGTCCATCCGGGTAGTGGAATCTTATTTAGTGATAGAAAGGAACAAGCACTCAAGCTATAAAAAGGCACAGAGGAACCTGAAGTGTATAACATTATGTAAAGAAACCAATGTGAAAAGGCTGCAGACTGCATGATTCCAACTACGCAACACTGGGAAAGGCAAAATTAAGAAGACAATAAAAAGATCAGTAGTTGCCAGAGGTTCAGGGAAGAGGCAGCAATGAGGGTTAAACAGATGAGAATGTTAGGGCAGTGAAACTATTTTGGGTGATACTATAATGGTGAATACATGTCATTATACATTTGTCAAAACCCACAAAATGTACAACACCAAGAGTGAACCCTAACCCAAACTGTGGACTTTAGTTACTAACAATGTATCTATCCTGGCTCATCAACTGTAACAAATGTACCACACTAATGCCAAATGTAAATATAAGTGAGAAAAAGCATCGGGAGGACATAAGGGAAACCTGATTTTCAACCATTCTTTTCTGTAAACCTAAAACTGCTCAAAAAAAGAAGTTTAATAAATAAGTAGAAGGACTTAGAAGATTGTGGCTCAGTCAGTTGATCTCAGCTCAGGTCTTGATCTCAGGGTCCTGAGTTCAAGCCCCACACTGGGCTCTATTCTGGACATGAAGCCACTTAAAAAAAAAAAAAAAAAAAAAAGAGCTGATTTGTTATGATATCCACAGCAATAAGCTCCACAGATTCAGACAGTTAGAGCCTTCACATATAAACCTATTTGCAATTCTAACTGTAAATCTTTACAGGAATCATTATTACTGTTGTTATTTTATGGTTAATAATATCACCTTGCATAATGCATTAAAAGAGTTTTATCCACTATCGCATCTTCATCTTCCCTGTAATCCTGTAACATAATCATGGTCAATATTGTCATCCTTATCTGACAGATGAGCAATCTGAGATTCAGACAATATAAGTAACAGGCTTAAGAATAAATGATTAGGGGCACCTGGGTGGCTCAGTTCGTTAGGCAACTGCCTTCGGCTCAGTTCATGATCCCGGAGACCCGGGATCGAGTCCCACATCGGGCTCCAGTCCTACATCGGGCTCCCTGCTCGGCGGGAAGCCTGCTTCTCCCTCTCTCCCTCTCCCTGCTTGTGTTCCCTCTCTGGCTATGTTTCTCTCTGTGAAATAAATAAAATCTTTTTTAAAAAATAGAATATGGCAAAGTGTTTGGATATTACACCTTAAAACAAACAAACAAAAAAGAATAAATGATCAGTATAGAATAAAGAACCCAGATAGGATCCAAGTTTTCTAATTTTTGGTTCATGCTATTTCCATTAAACCAGGATGCACTCTGTATGAAATATCCAACTGAATCTTTTTGTTAATGATGCCTAACTCTTAACTTCTGGCTTGAAGGAGACAAAACTATAACTTTCTCCAGGGGTCTGGCATCCAGGTTCATCTGACACCAGCTATATTTATCATGACTGCCCAAGAAAATCAAAGTTGAGCATCTTATCTGTGTTAATGGTGAAGTGGGTAACACATCTGCACTCGCTCCCAAATCAACCCCTCAGTGCACCTTGAGAAACTCTGGCAGTGACATCAGCATTGCCAAAGGACACAGCAACTGGAAGCATTTGGATTCCAGTGAAACTGACCCTTCAGAATGGAAAGACCCAGAATGAGGTAACACCTTCCTCTTTTGCCCCATCATCAAAACTCTGGAGGAACCCCCCAGAGATAGAAAGGGAAAGTTACACATTAAATACAATAGAACTATCATTCTTTGTGGTATTGTCAGAAGCTCCTGACAGTTGCAGCATTGATCTTTATGAAGAGAATTCCCCAGCGTCAATTAAAGCTGTTCTGGGATTGCACAATTTGTGGGCTTCGGTGTCAATGGCCCCATCCTCGTATCATCAAAGAAGACATCAACAGTGATATGGTGGATACCCAGTTGGCAGAGAGCTAAAAAGAAAGATTTTGTTAAAGGATAATTTGACAGGAACCAAAAGGGAATAAAAAGACTACCTCCAAATAATCTAAATGTGCTCTGTCCAAGTCTCATCATATAAATTCAAGATTTTAAGCAGTAATTAATATTCACTAGCTCTTCTGTTCCCATAGGAGCAATAGTGTATTTCTTGGCTTTTTATCTAAACACTTCCAAGAGAGTAACAAATCTGAAACCCAAATGAAATCCCTTCCCACAACTGTAACCCAAAATAGCTATATGGTATTTTAAGAATTTGATAGAATTGTACTAATTCAATCAACAAAGGATGGTGAGTATACATCAAAATAGTAACAGATTAACAGTATGTCTCTGGGTAAAAAACAATTATGTACAATTTTTATATTCTTCTCTTCAGCAATAAATGTATTTTACTATTAGGTGAAAAGTTGGTTTTTAATAGTATTCAAGGAGCTTTTCAAATAATGAAATCTAGAATTGCTTCTGAACTGTGGTCTATAATATGCACAGAGTCTCTTGGGACAGGCCATTGTTGCAATTAATGTGGTCTGAATGTCTCAATACAATTCAATAAACGTTTGAGGAAGATTTATTTACTTACTTACTTATTTATGGTAATCTTTATACCCAACCTGGGGCTCAAACTCACAACCCTGAAATCAAGAGTTGTACACTCCTCTGACTGAACCAGCTAGGTGCCACTCATTTGAGAAAGATTTAGTATGCTCCAGGCTAGTGTTCCCAAACTTGACTCATCACTGGGCTTATACCTTAAAAATACCTATCCCCAGGCTCTGCCATGGTAGTGACTCAGTAGGGGTGCTATGGGCCCAGGGTTTTGCAAATTTAAGTAAGAAATAGTAAGGCCTATGCTTGGTATTTAGGGAATGGTTTATAAGACATTCCTGACCCATGGTTCTAAGGGAGGACGAATTATTTCACCATCATGAAATAACCAACCTTTGAACTACGTGGGGTTTAGGGGTGCCGACACTCCCACTGGCAGTCAGCCATCCACATGTAGCTTTTGATTCCCCCAAAACTTAATTACTAATAGCCTTATTATTAACATAAATTGCTAAATAACACATATTTTGTATGACTTAAATATTATATACTCTATTCTTTTTTTTTTTAATGTAAGAAAGTGAGAGAGACCAAGAGCACAGACGGGGAGAGAGAGGGAGAAGGGGGCTCTGCTGAGCAGGGAGCCCGATGTGGGGCTAGATCCCAGGACTCCAGGATCATGACCCAGACACTGAACTGACTGAGCCACCCAGGTGCCCCTATATACTCCATTCTTACAATGAAGTAAATGAGGGAGAAGAAAATGTTAAGAAAATCACAAGGAAGAGGAAATAAAGCACTGTACTGTATCAGAAAAAAAATCTGCATCTAAATGGACCTGCACAATTCAAACCTGCATTGTTCAAGGGTCCATTATATCTGGTGCAGGGGAGAATTCAGGCTTAAGATAGCAGAATGATCAACTTTATACTATTAAGGTCAAGAGAGAGGTGAATAGATGAGAACCATTAAACCACTTAATGGGTCCTTCTGGGGCCTTGTGGCTTCCTCATGGCAAGAATGGTATATAGTGTTTAAGAGCCAAGCTGTCTGGGTCCCCAGCCTGGCTCCCTCTCTTGCTGGTATGAGACTCAAAGTTGCTTAACTAATTTGTGCCTCAGTTTCCCCATGTATGGTATATATGCCATGGGCTGTTTTGATTATTGAAAGATCAACAATGCCATGACAACAATAAGTACTGGGTAAGTAAAAACTATTATTCTGAGGGGCAAAAACATAGGGAAAACTATGCCCAAAGGGTATCTAGTGTTTGAAGGTCTGGGTTTGAACTGTGGTTCTGTGCAACTTTACACTAGACACTCGACATGCCCAGCCTCAGTTTTGCCACTTGGAGCAGGCATTGACACACCTTTTCTGTAAAAGGCCAGAAGGAAAATATTTTAGGCTTTGCATGTCATACCATCTCTGCTGCAACGGCTCACCTCTGCCATTTCTGTTGTCAAAAGCAGCAATGGACAACATGTAAATGGATAGATGAACTCCAATAAAACTTTATTTGCAAAACAGTAAATAAATGAGCACAGCTGTGTTCCAATAAAACTGTACTTATAGACAATGAAATCAGTATTTCATACAATTTCCAAATGTCACCAAATACTATTCCCCTTTTGGTATTCAAGGTTTCTCTGAGATATAATTGGCATATAACACTATATTAGTTTCAGGTGTAAAGCATAATGACTCAATATTTGTATATATTGTGAAGTGATCACTACAGTAAGTCAGGTTAACATCCCCACCACGCAGAGTTACTGATTCTTTTTCATGTGATGAGAATTTTTTTTAATTTATTTAATTTTGTCAGTGTTCCAAGATTCATTGTTTATGCCCCACACCCACTGCTCCATGCAATACATGCCCTCCTTAATACCCACCACCAGGCTCACCCATCCCCCCACCCAGAGTCCACAGTCTCTCATGCTTTGCCTCCACCTCTGATTTACCCCAGTTCACTTTCCCTTTCCTTCTCTTAATGTCCTCCATGTTACTCCTTATGCTCCATAAGTAAGTGAAACCATATGATACTTGACTCTCTCTGCTTGGCTTATTTCACTCAGCATCATCTCCTCCAGTCCTGTCCATGTTGATAGAAAAGGTGGGTATCCATCCTTTCTGATGGAGATGTAATATTCCATTGTATAGATGGACCATCTTTATCCACTCACCTGTTGAAGGACATCTCGGCTCCTTCCACAGCTTGGTGATTGATCTCTCAGCAACTTTCTCTTTTTTTATTTTTTTGACTTTAAATTTATTTTATTTTTTTCAGTGTTCTAAGATTCATTGCCCATGCCCCACACTCAGTGCTCCATGCAATATGTGCTCTCAGTACACACCATCAGGCTCTCTCATCCCCCTACCCCCTTCCTTCCAAGACCCTCAGTTTGTTTCCGAGTCCAAAGTCTCTCATGTTTCATTTCTTTCCCTGAATTACCCTACTTCCCATTTCCCTTCCTTCTCCTACTGTCCTCTCTATTACCCCTTATGCACCGCAAGTAAGTGAAACCATGTGATACTTGACTTTCTCTACTTGGCTTATTTCACTCAGCATAATCTCTTCCAGTCCAGTTCATGCTACAAAAGTTGGATATTCATCCTTTCTGATGGAGGTGTACCACATATTCTTTATCCATTCATCTGTTGAAGGGCACCTTGGCTCTGTCCACAGTTTGGCGATTGTGGCCATTGCTGCGATGAACATTGGGGGTACATATGGACCTTCTTTTCACCACATCTGTATCTTTGGAGTAAATGCCCAGTAGTGCAATTGCAGGGTCATAGGGTAGCTCTATTTTTAATTTTATTTATTTATTTATTTTTATTGTTACTTAAATATTTTTTTCAGTGTTCCAAGATTCATTGCCCATTCCCCACACCCAGTGTTCCATGCAATAGGTGCCCCCAGTACCCACCACCAGGCTCTCCTATCCCCCCACCCCCTTCCCTTTGGTCTCAGCAACTTTCAAATGCACAGTACAGTGTTGTTAACTACAGTCATTGTGCTGTACATTACAGGCCCGGGGTTTCTTTATGTTAAAACTGGAAATTTGTATTCCTTTGATATGTGTCAGCTATTTAAAAATATAAAATCCACTCATAGCTCGTGAGATATACCAAAGCAGGTAGTGGGCCAGATTTTTTCTGAGGTCTGTTGTTTTAAGACCCTTAATATACAGAATAAGTCCAAAAGGACAGCATAGGATAGATGAGGGTTTCCCAAACTAGAATAATACAGGGTGTGTGTTTGTGTGTGTGTGTGTGTGTGTGTGTCCTGTTTAACTTCATTTATATATTTATATAGAATTTTAATGGTTTTATACTCTATGTTTATCATTTATAGTTTTTTAGATTTGACATATTTCTGTAATAACTTAGACATCAGGCTCATTGAAAAGAATGACATTTCCTTTAATATTCTTACCTATAGGACATTATATTTATATTCATCTTACATTTCAATGTTTGCATCTTTCCTAAGAATATAAAATAGAACTAATAAAACCAAGTTTTAACACTTGTTACAACAGTAGAGATAGATTTATTTTATCATTTTAATATTATCCCAAGGAAAACAGGAATTTCTTCTCACCTATAAATATCCCAGTGTGTACCCCAAAGAGCAAGAACACTCCCTTCTTTAACACATCTGAAGAATATTATCATACTAAGTAAGAGCTCCCATAATTGCCCAACATCATCAACATCCAAACAGGGCTCAGATCTCCAGTTTTCTCACAAATGTCTTAAATTATTTTCTCAGTTCATTTTTTAATTTTTAATCAAGACCCAAATACGGTCCAAATATATGATTGGTTGCTATGGTTTTTACATTTTTAAAATCTACAATTCATTTTTTGATAATTTATTTATTTTAGGAAACCATAGAGGTTCCCTCTAGACTCCCTGTGAATTGATGAGTCCCACATTGGGCTGCCTGCTCGGCGGGAAGTCTGCTTCTCCCTCTCTCACTACCCCTGCTTGTGTTCCCTCTCTGGCTGTGTTTCTCTCTGTCAAATATATATAAAGAACTACTCAAACTCAACATCCAAAAAGAAGATGAACACATGAAAAAATGGGCAGGAGACATGAAGAGGCACTTCCCCATAGAAGATATACAAATGACTAAAGGACACATGAAAAAATGTTCATTGTCACTAGCTATCAGGGAAATTCAAATCAAAACCACACTGAGGTACCACCTTACACCAGTCAGAATGGCCAAAATTAACAAGTCAGGAAACCACAAGTGTTGGAGAAGCTGCAGGGAAAGGGGAACTCTCTTACACTGCTGGTGGGAATGCAAGTTGGTGCAGCCGCTTTGGAAAATAGTGTGGAGATTCCTTAAAAAATTGAAAATAGAGCTACCCTATGACCCTGCAATTTCACTACTGGGCATTTACCCCAAAGATACAGATGGAGTGAAAAGAAGGGCCATGTGTACCCCAATGTTCATTGCAGCAATGGCCACAATCGCCAAACTGTGGAAAGAGCCAAGGTGCCCTTCAACAGACAAATGGATGAAGAAGATATGGTCCATATAGGCGATGGAATATTACGCCTCCATCAGAAAGGATGAATACCCAACTTTTGTAGCAGCATGGACTGGATTGGAAGAGATTATGCTGAGTGAAATAAGCCAAGTAGAGAAAGTCAAGTATCACATGGTTTCACTTACTTGTGGTGCATAAGAGGTAATATAGAAGACAGTAGGAGAAGGAAAGTAAATGGGAAGTAGGGTAATTCAGGGAGAGAAACAAAACATGAGACACTTTGGACACAGAAACAAACTGAGGGACTTGGAGGGAGGGTGTGGGGGGATGGGAGAGCCTGGTGGTGGATACTGAGGGCACCTATTGCATGGAGCACTGGCTGTGGGGCATGGGCAATGAATCTTAGAACACTGAAAAAATAAAATAAATATAAAGTTAAAAAAAAATCATGCTTGATTGGTGCCCATGACATCCTTGTCCTTCACACACGCACGTGATCAAGCAAGTGCTCAGCACCTGGTGTCTACAAACATTGGCCTCCTTTTTTCTAACCACAACTGCTTCTTTTGTACCATATTAACCAATGAACACAGTCTATTAAAATTGGAAGGTCTAAACAGATATATCCTGAATACTCTTCTTACAGTTCTCAAATGAGCTTCAGTTTTAAAGTCACATCTTTACTGAAATTATTAAAGAAAATCATTGAACTCCTGCTAAAAATCTGAGACACTGAGCTGTATGGTCCATTAACTATTGTGGATGCCTGTCTTCTTGGTCTATATCTTTACTTTGAAATCCTCCAACTGTGAGAGCAGAGCAAATGCCAGTCAAACCTCCCATGTGATTGTGGGGAAAGTAAAAATAAGCTTCAGCTTTAAATTAGGATTTAAATCAGGATTCTTTCAGGTATGAGAGTGAAAAAACAATTTAATGTTGGTTTAAATAACAAAAGGTATTTATTGGCTCAGGTGACTAGGAAATCCAGGGGCCTTCTTATTTCAGAAGTGGATTTATACAAGGCACAGAGACATCAGGAATATTTCTCTCTTCACCTCCTGGATCATCTTTCTCTAGAGTTAACTCCATTCTCAAATGGAGATCCCTATGGGGGGGGGGGGCGCAACTATCTAAACTCATATCCTATTCTCTTTAAAAGCCTAGTCTAAAGAGAATATCTTTTCCTCAGAAAACCTGGGTACAAGCGTCATTGGCCAAGTTATTGGACATATCCATCACTGTGTACAGACAAGGAGTAGAGTACTTGGACTGTTGAGGCCTGAGTCACAGACCTACCCAGAAAGTCATGTAGGGAGGGAGTTAGTCCCCAAACTTATATTGACATACCAGAAAAGAAAGAAAAGAAGGAAGGAGGGAAGGAAAAAAAAGAAAAGAAAGAAAACGCCACTTAAAAACCTTATGCTACTATCTTTGAAATTGGGATATATCAATGTCCCATGAGGCACTGAGGTCTTCAAGGTGGTGGTGAAAATGACTTTGATGGGCCAATAACTTCCAGATCTTGGCTAAGTCCTTTTCATACACATGACATCACTTAACACTCAAAACACCCCGTTAAGATGGCTATTGTCATTTCTGTCGAATAGAGGAACAAAAAGACTTCAAAATTTTAGTAATTTGCTCTAAGTCCAGAGCTAATAAAGTACTACACAAATTTTTTTTCTTAAATAAATCTCTTCATCTACAAACCAAAATCCTTTTCAAAGCATATGGCTGAAGTTGCCTTTGTAGAAGATGCTTTTTCCCATTGCCAGAGTGGGAGTCTCAAAAAGTAATTCTTTATAAAGGAGAAAAGCAAAGTCTCAAAAAATGCAGGGTGTGTTTATTTTAACAATCAAATGCCAATAGATACAAATTTTATCACTTCATCTAATGAGTAAAAATGAGTTATTCCTTGTGCAGGCAATCAATATAAAGCCTCCATAATTAGCGGTCTAATATTAGAATATTAGACTGGACTGGACTGGGATCTTAATCCAACTCCCTAGGGAAACTGAGACCCAGAAAAAGAAAGTTTTGCTCTTGGACTAAAGAACAAAAAGGAAGGAGATGAGCACTAAAAGTTCCCACCTGTTCCTACAGCATCATTCTCTTTATGAGCTTAAATTTATATGGGAGTCCAGATATATCAACCAAATATTACTTTGAAAGCAAGGAGGGGGTAAGGGGATGGGAGAGCCTGGTGGTGGGTACTAAGAGCAGGTATTGCATGGAGCACTGGGTGTGGGGCATAAACAATGAATCTTGGAACACTGAAAAAATAAAATAATATAATAAAAATCAATCAATAAATAAACTATTGGGACTACACCACAAAAAAAAAAAGACTTTCACAAGGTATGGATTTATAACCCTTAAATTTTGAAAGAAAGACAGAAGTAAAGTAGGATAAACTCCTGATCTCACGGATTCTTCTCACTCAAGACATCATTTCCCTCACCTTTCCAGGCAGAACTAATCACCAAATTGAGTGACTTCTTCCTAAATACATTTCACAACATCCAGGTGGTGACATCATCACCAAAACAGCCATCATTGTTACCTTCCTTTAAAAAGAAAGGTCGAGATTACTATCATACAGTGGTGAAAAACATCCATTGGACAGAGGCAGGTTTTGGGGAACCTGACTCCCACAGACCTCTTCTAAGAGCCTGGGTCAGACCCTTGCAATGGGTTCACATGGTCATATGTCTTTATAAAATCTTCAAAAGTGAGATAGATTAGCAACATTGGTTAAGATTTTCTTTTTTTAAAGATTGTATTTATTTATTTGACAGAGAGAAACACAGCTAGAGAGGGAACACAAGCAGGGGGAGTGAGAGAGAGAGAAGCTGGCTTCCCGCTGAGCAGGGAATCTGATGCTGGGCTCAATCCCGGGTCTCCAGGATCATGACCTGAGCTGAATTCAGTTGCTTAACCAACTGAGCCACATAGACGCCCCTGGTTAAGATTTTCATCTCTTACCAATTTGACTTCCCCTCTGTCACATTTCCTCTTCTGTTGAGTGGAAATCATTCGCAGTGGGACTTTGGCTAGGGGGAAGCTGAAATGGAGATACCTTTACTATCCATATACACCCATGGTTCTCTGTCTCAGTACAGAATATATGTCTGGCTGAAACAGTGTAGGAATAGCTTCCAGTATTACCCCACCACCCACTGTGCCAACTCACAACATGACAGCACCAAGGCAGACCCACTGGTCTCGTGATATTAGTGTGTCCTAGAGGGCATGCATGATTTTCTAGAATTCTCCTATAATGAAATTCCATGAGCTTCGAGCACTACTAACCACGATCCATGCTTCTATTTCTAGAGACTTCCAAGTAAAGATGGCAGCTCAAACATTTTATATTTCTAAAGCCCTACTAAAATGATAGTAAAAGGCATAAATCCATAAGGATGGGGAAAATAGGAAAAGACACAATAGGAACAACGTTTTACAAACTAGAAAGCAGGTAGAAGAATATTAAGAAGTGATGAGTAGCCTGCAGATGCCTGAATCAAACTTTATAAAGGCAAATTGAGAATCAAAATAGATTATAATCTTCATAACAGAAGGGAAAAAATAAAAAAATCGGTAGTCAGAAATGTTTTAGGGGCTCTCAATCACAATGCTGGACCACAAGGAAATGGAGTTAGTCTTGAATAGTCTGAAGAAAAAAATTATTTCAACCCAGAATTCCATATGTGAGCAAACCAGCAATCAATACCAAAGATCAAGATTTTAAAAAAATAATAATTTATATCCCATGCAATTTTCTCAGAAAGCTATTGGGGTACACCAGAAAAGAGGAGGCCTCAGACACAGGACACACAAGAGAAAGGAAAATACTTTCAGGATGACAGTAACAAAGATTAGAGTGACACTATGGGCCAGGAGCAGAGGACATCCCATCTCCAGTTCCGTTAAAGGCAGGTTCAAAGACTACAGGAATAGCTCCTTAGGAATAGGAAAAGGTTAGAATTTATTGATACCATATGAGAAGATATTTATACTATCAGCAGAAGAACAAAGACATTTAGATTGAGTTAGTGACAATACATGAACTGAAAAAGGAAACAAACAAGAAGATGAACTTGGGGGGCCATCTGTAGCACAATAGAAGGAACCGCAGTTGACTCTTTGCCTCAGCTATTAATAACACTTACATGAACTTAATAATGTAAATACCAAATACTGATCTAACTAAAATCGCACTGGCATAGGAAGGGTGCCTGTGTGTGTGATGGAACCAGTTTGCAGGAAGAAAGAACCAAATCCTCCTTCTCCGTGGCAGAAAGTCAACAGATAATGATGCAGACCTAAAAAGGCAAGAAATTGTAATACAAACACATCGTGGTGAGAGTGGAAGGTAAAAACCAACATCATTCTAGAAAGCAGTTACCTCTGGAATGGAGAATTGGGAAGGAGGCTGAGCACTATTGGGATTTTTCAACAAATCTTGCTGAACTACTTGATTCATCAGTGTATGAGCGTGTCAAACTTTGATAAAAGTTAAGATGTCCAAGGTTTCATCTGTGAGCTGAGTCTTGCCTAGAAGATAACCTTCGCCATTCAAAGCCTTTCTCACCTTGGCCTGTTTTCCTCTGGTCTCAGCTCTTGGCCTCCTTTCCCTACAAGGGGGCCACACTGAGCCTTCAGGGCCTTCAAAGATGAAGCCTTGGTGCCTACTTCGTGCCCTTGCCAATTGAGGCCATCCTTGCTGTCATCTCCTCTGTAAAGCTGTTTAAGCTAACTATTCCCAAAGCACTGTGTGCATGCTTACGCTAAAGTGCTCTCCACAGCACTTTGTGTTGCTTCTATCTCTTTACAGGTTGACCCCCTTTCCTCCATGAAACTGATAGAGCAAAGGCACATTCATGGACCTGGTCCATGGCAGAAGCTCAATAAATATTATAGGAACTGGATCAAATCTGAGATCCAAGTGTCTAGTGGAGAAGAGAAAACAGCGATATCAGGAGAGAAGTTAAGAGATATCAGTTTATTCTGCCGGTGTCTTTAATTTTGTCTACTGCCAGGCCTGAACCCCAGTCATCCTCTTAACTTTAGATCTGTTTTTGTGAAGAATCAGTAACCAGAAAGTCACAGGTATGACCAAATGAACTGAGGCATCCCTGCCCTAAAAGGCACGCTTGAAGGATGTACAAGGTCATTGTTGATTGTGCACCTCAGTTTTGCTGGGTGGCATACAATAGCGTCCCCCCCACTATCTGCAGTTTTGTTTTCCATAGTTTCAGTTAGCACCAGGCAACTATGTTCCAGAAGCAAATGATCCTCATTTTGACATATCATCAGAAAGTTAGTAGTAGCCTAGCTCTGGGTCACAGTGCCTGTGCTATTCTCCTCACTTCATCTCATCATGCGGGTATTTTATCAGCTCACATCTTCACAAGAAGAGTGAATACAGTAAAATAAGGCATTTTGAGAGAGAGAGAGAGAGAATCCACATTCACATAACTTTTATTACAGTGTGTTGTTATAATGGTTCTATTTTATTCTTAGTTATTCTTGCTCATCTCTTACTGTGCTTCATTATAAATTTAGCTTTATCCGAGGTACATGTGTACAGGAAAAAATAGAGCATGCAGATGATGTGATAGTGTCCGCAGCTTTAGGCATGCACAAGGGTCTTGGAACATACCCTCCGTGGATAAGGTGGGACTACCATAAACTCTTCAGACCAGAGCTGAGTGACTCCAGAAAACAAAGGGAATTGAAAAAAATCTGTGTGAGAAAGAGGCAGTGAGAAAAGAGACCAGAAAACAGGTTGCCAAGAAGAGAAACATGAGATTCTAAAAGGATAGTCTACATTTCTCAAGGCAGTATGTAATCTGTCTCCCTAGGGAACATAACAGTAAAATCCACCTGTTCACCAGTACTTTCGGACATGTGCATTTTGAAGATGTGAGAAAGTGGTGAGTCCAGGGGCATCTGTGTGGCTCAGTCTGTTAAGCATCTGCCTTCAGCTCAGGTCATGATCTCAGGGTCCTGGGATCGAGTCCCACATCAGGCTTCTTGCACAGTAGGGAGCCTGATTCTCCCTCTCCCTCTGCCCCACGCAGTGGTGACTCAAGCTCCTTTTTCTCTCAAATAAACAAATAAAATATAAAAAGCAAAATGTAGTGAATCTAAACCCGAAGTTTCTTGTGAGGAGACTACAGATGTTAGGTTAACCAAAGGTCTCAGCCACTTTGGGGTATGCCACATGATATTCCTGAATGGTATTACAAAAGCCAATGACACAGAGAATTGCAAGACTCGTCTAAATGGGAAGCTGCTGGTATGGAAAAATGTTGCTGTTGATTGTGGAAGTATTTAATTAATAAAATTGATGACTCAAACTTTTCCATTTCTTTATCAGCTTATATAGACTCAGTGTTTTCAGAGGTAGGAGAAAAGTAAAATGACTTGGAAGTGAAGTAAAGAAGACAGTGGGAAATGGATTAGCATTTCACCTTTTTTTTGTGGAAAAAGACACCAACATAAGAAAAAAAAAAAGAAAAAGTTCCCAACACAATGTCTTAGTCCCCTTTGCATCTTGGTTCTATCTCTCACTCACTTAGCCACATTGAGATTGTCACTCCACAACTCAGGGCCACAGTTTCCCTGATCTGAAAGTGAGATTTTAAAATTTAGGTTCTCTGAAGTTCCTATAATTCCAAGTTTCTTTCATTTGGTGAAGTAGAACAGCCCCAAAAGTGAAAAAAAAAATTATCTTTAGAATTCCTTCCCTAGTTTTTGATTCAGTAAACTCTCAACCAGTTTGTAATAAACCAAAAATACATTTCACAGTAACCATCAAGAACAGAATGAAGATAATCCCTCTTCTTTTTCCTGTTGAAGTCAGTTACCAATATCACCCCCAATTTTACTGCCAAACCGATTTAGTCATCAGATATTTCATACCCCAGCAAAATCCATTCAGTCCCTGATTATACTGTGAAACCAGAGGAAAGTGACAAGGAAGAGATCATGTTTTGTTCATCAAAACATTTTTCAAATTAAGCCATCACATCCTAAAATAGTGGATTAGAATCACGCAGCAGGACTTCTTCCTGAAAGCATGCAAATGTATAATCTTTGTTTAGAAGTGGCATGTCAATTACTTGTGCAGATACAAAAATGACTAATAGCTAAAGTCTAATAAGACACCTGTCAGTCTACCTTTTTTTAGCTTAGCCACTTTCAATTCATAGAAGTTGCCGAACACAAACAGCATTTTGCTGACGGCCTGTGTGTGCTTAGGCAGTGATAGCATTCAAACGAAAATGGAGTTTCAGATATTTCCATCCACTTCTTAAAAATACATTTTAAGAATTACAGTATTAACTGCAAATGAATGGCTGCCTCTCCTCTCCCACGAGGTACAGAAATAGCATAGTTAAGGCCATCAAAGAAGGGACAGCTTCCCATCCCTGCTCCAGCTAAATGAGAATGAAGAAAATTTCCTAGAAGAGTCTACAAATAGGAACTGACATTTTCCTGGAACAGAAGAATCCCCGGTGAAGGATAAGAGATGATCTCCTTTTGAGACTTGAGAATATATTAAATATAAGAAACCTATCAATAGTGAGAACAGATTTCCCAAATTCTTCTGTGTCTGAGGTGAGAGCATGCATCATTAACAAAAAGACTTACTCAAGGTTAGCAGAACCAAGGTAAGAATCCAAGTGATATTTCACAGGTTGCCATATTAGTCCAAATAATTTAAATTACACAAATCTGTACTATAAGGTCCTTTATGGACTGAGTTCCATGAAAATGGAAGCTATTAAACAGGAAAGCATTCCTGAACATGAAAAAAGTTTATTGCTTTTAAAAGTTCTCTAGACTAACTGTAGTTATTTCATCTTTTACTTGTTAAAATTATATATGTGTGTATGAATATATAAATGTATATTCAAACGTTTTCAAGCATTTTTACATACTCCTCTTTTAAAAGATTTTATTTATTTATTTGACAGAGAGATAGATCATAAGTAGGCAGAGAGGCAGGCAGAGAGAGAGGAGGAAGCAGGATCCCCACTGAGCAGAAAGCCCAATGTAAGGCTCGATCCCAAGACCCTAAGATCATGACCTGAGCCGAAGGCAGAGGCTTTAACCCACTGAGCCACCCAGGCGCCCCTTTATGTACTCTTAAAGTATAATTGACATACAAAGTCAAATTAGTTTCAGGTGTATAACATAGTGATTCAACAATTCTATATATTCCTCAGTGTTCACCAGATAGATGTAGTCAGATTCTTAAAGAGCCTTATTAGCATGCTTTTAGAATTTCCTTTCTAAATTTAGATTCTGAAATTCACATGAACGTGAATTATGTTCCCTTTTACCAAGAAAAAGAGTAAATGAAGATCAATGAGAATATAGAATGAATAGTATTTTGTATTCCATTTGGGTTTTTAAGCAATCAGTTTTTTAAATTTATCTGCCATTGATCTGAGCTGTTTTTAATAATTTTCTTTAAGTACACATTAAGAGCAAAAAAATAGAGTAATTTTAATTTGGTCTTTCCAGTTGTGTCTCCATGAGCATTAACAAAGAATTAGAGCATATGGTGATTACATTACTAATGCTAGAACTAAATTTATTTTAATCACCTTATCATCTGCTGCTTTAGCCCATGAAGAGATTCATCCGTCATCTATATTTACATGTATCTTTTTAAAATAATTTATACCTATAAGTTCTGTTCATATTTTGAGGACAACATCCCAATGTCTTTTACCTGACTCTTCTAAATTTGTGTAGCTTAATGAGGTGAGAACACCAAGGTCCATCCAAGGACAGAGTTAGTATGACTTGAGGTTTATTCTAGAGCACTAAAGCACTGTAAGTAAAAAACAAAACTCATGAACTGCATATTGCCATGGTCTACCACTGTGGATGGAACAATAAAAGCATCTAAAAATGTTGATTGAATGAAAAACTTTCGCTGAAAAAAGCAGACAGCATATGTAAATAAACCATGTAGGAGGCAATTGGACAGAGTCTAAGCCTTGATTTACCACCAACTCACTGAGTTTCCCTCAAGTGGTGACAACCTCTTCAGTTCTCAGATTACCCAACTGTCATTTTTTAGACCTAACTACCATTTACATAGATTGCATACATGCTAAATGCTGCCTTAAGGGGCACCTGGGTGGCTCAGTTGGTTAAGCATCTGACTCGGTTTCAGCTCAGGTCATGGTCTCACGATCTCATGGGAGATTGAGCCCCACCTTGGGCTCCACTGGGTGTGGAGACTGCTTGGCATTCTCTCTCTCCCTCTCCTCTGCCCCCCATCCCCAATCTCTCTGCTCTTTCTCTCTCTTAAATAAATAAATAATTTTAAAAAAAACTTTAAATATGATAATTCATCTAATCCTCACAACAATCCTATGATTAGGGCCAGGTTCCTGGGCAAAAAGAGAGGGTTCCGCCTCCCCCAGAAGGACTCCACACTTGGTTTATTTCTCTGCTGTCACCATCTTAAAATTGGAACAAGAGGCCTAACATTCACTTCACTGAAATTTTAACAAAGGGCTCTGCAAATTATGCGCGAATCCTGTTTATGAAGTGTTAGAACTGTTATCATTCCCATTTTACAGATGCAGGAACTGAGGCAAAGAGTAGTTAAGTAACTTGTCCAAGGTCCAAAAACTGGTCATTATTGGAACCAAGATTCAGTCTGCCCACCTCTGAACACCCTCCACCACTCCCCAGGGGGAGACGCTGGAAACCCTTTTGCTTAATTCCTCACTGGTACTGAAATCTTAGCTTAGTCCTTTACTGAAAGGAATGTTGTTTTCACTCTTTCCTCCTTCAATCAAGGTTTTTTATAGCTACAGAATTGCAATGGATAAAGGAAAAGAGATGTTGCATTCACAAACAAGCCGAATTTGAAAAAAGAACTGCTTAGCTAAATGAAAGGTGAGAGGGTTTGAAATGGTCACGGCAGGGGCTTAGCTATTTAAATGACAAGCTAAACAGGATACCTTTGGGGCTATTTCAGGCTCTGATCCCCAAATTAGAGCTTTTAGGAGTGGGATCCAGAGCCCTACATGGGAAAGACCAAGTTAGCGGGGAATGGCGAAGCCACAGCAGAGGCGGAACACATCAAAGGGAGAACTCAACCGCTGCCTTTTATAGAAGTGAAAACAGCCTAACTGCCTTGTTGTGTCCCCTCTCCACTCACCCCTCCCCCAGACAAAAATAAATGAGAAGTTTGCATCAGCTGAGGATCAAAAACTAAAGAAAAGGGTCAAGTTATCCCTAAGGTCAGGTCTCCTCAGAGAAACATCTGGCATCCTTTGGCTCTCCAAGTTTCCCACCAGCCCTCTTCCATCCCCATCTTGTATCTAAGGTAACTGTGTGTGTTTCACTTTGACTAAAATCTATGAGCTAAAAGGGATGGACTGCAGACATTCTGCAGTAATCCCGGGCCTGGTCCAGACCACCTGAACTCTAAGAGTTGTTGTTGTTGTTGTTGTTGTTGTTAGTAGTAGTAGTAGTAGTAGTAGTAGTAGTAGTAGTAGCTGTTGTTTTGTTTTCTGTCTGTGCTCTATACTTGATTTGATTTTTTTAATCAGAATAAAACTCTTTTGTTTTATTAACTTGAAAACTGACCTCCAAATACAGGTCAATAAAAAGGCCGCCCAGATTTGAGCAGAAAGGATGTCTCCAAAGAGCACCCTGGAAACTGCTGCTTGGAACCCAGCACACTCCTTATTGCTAACTGCCCTTGCACAGTGCAGACCAAAACCAGTTAACATTTATTAAACTATGAAAGAGGCAAAAAGGCACCTGGATGGCTCAGTCAGTTAAGCGTTTCACTCAATTTCAGTTCAGGTTGTGATCTCACGGTCCTGGGATTGAGCCCTGAGTTGGGCTCATGCTCAGTGGGGAGCCTGCTTGAGATTCTTTCTCTCCTTCCCCCTCTCCCTCTCCCCTGATGCTCTCTCTCTGTCAAAAAAAAGAAAAACTATGAAAGAGTGTTTAAAATACTTGTCATAACTAAATTAACCCTCACAAAACCTCCATGACTATGGTACTAGTACTAAACCCATTTCACCATGGAGGACAGTGAGGCACAAAGTGATTATGACCTATAGACTGACCTATAGACACAAACCAAGAAAGGGGCAAAGCCAAGATTAAAACCCAGGGAGGGGTGCCTGGGTGGCTCAGTTGTTAAGCATCTGCCTTCAGCTCAGATCATGATTCTGGCTTTATGGGATTGAGCCATGCACTGGGCTCCCTGCTTAGCAGGGAGCCTGCTTCTCCTTCTCCAGCTCCCCCAAGTTTGTATTCCCTCTCTCACTATTTCTCTCTGTCATAAATAAATAAAAATCTTAAAAAGAAAAAAGTAACCCAGGGAGTCTGGTGCCAGATTCTAGGTTTTTAAGCATAGTAGTCCTGAATTGTTCTCAGATAGGGTCTTTTGAAGAAATTCTAACAAAAACTAGAATCAAAAGTTAACTCTTTCATGGAAAAAAATATTGGCATTGAGAGTTGAATCTGAAAGTAGGGAAATTTTCAAAGTTTTTACTTTCAAACTTTTACTTTCAACTTTTACTCTCAAAAAGACTCCCAAAGGTCTCATGTGCTGGCAGAAAAGGCAGAAGGAAGAGTAAAAATATTCTGGAATCAGCTAAGCAAGATGGGAGGGACAAACAGTGAAATATAGACTCTTGATAAGGGAAATCATTGGTGCCTTGTTTTCAATAATGATAGAGAAATAGGTATGTAATTATGAGAACCAAAAATGGAAGATAGATTGGAAAAGCATAGTAATTATCAGGGGAAAGGGAATGAATTACAATTTGATCAGATCTACCAAAGAAAGGAAAAGAGAAAACAGCCATCTAAAAAAAATAAATAAAACATCTTCCTAGAAACATAGCCAAAGGCAAGGGAAGCAAGGGCAAAAATGAACTATTAGAACTTCATCAGGACCAAAAGCTTTTACACAGCAAAAGAAACATTGAACAAAACCAAAAGACAACCAACGAAATGGAAGAAGATATTTGCAAATGACTTATCAACTAAAGGGCTAGTATCCAAAATATATAAAGAACTTATCAAGATGGTTATCAAACCAGTCAAAACACCTACAGACTCAACAAGAGATCAAAGAGAAGAGTGGCAATTCTAGGAACAGAAAAGTGACCTCTTTCTGGAAGGTAGGAAACACAGAGAAGTGAATCAGAGGTGACATTTGGGAAGATAGACTGCGGGGGTGGGGCCAGCTCCCAGCCAGTGGTAGTGCAGGGGAGCACAAAAGTGGAACTTTTAGAAGTTTGCTCCACTGAGGGATGTCATCCCAAAGGCTAAGGGGGGGAGGGGTGGAGAACCTTCAGTGTGGTCTCAGGACCTGCAGGGTAACAGAAGGACTTGGGGTGCCTGAGCATGGCAGAGCTTCCAGGTATTGGAGCAGGAAGTCAGCTGCAGAGATGGGAGCTGAGGACTGGGATCTCAGCTCAGGTTACTTTAAACCATGATCTGAGGCACAGTCAGGCCACTGCTCTTCCAGCAGGAACTCCACAAGTGACAGATCCAGGGAGAACCCCTCCTTCCTCCACCAGGAGGGGTGGTGTGGGAGCACACTGCAGGAGTCTGCTGTATTTGGAAACTCCAAATGGGGCCAAGAGCCAGAGATAGAAATGCTCAGTCACAGGTCGGGTGAGCATGGAGTGAGGCCAGAGACCAGGGAGACAGGCAGGATTGACGGCTTTTCTCTAGGGGTGCACTGAGGAGTGGGCCCAAACTCTCAACTCCTCTAGGCCAGATACTGGGAGGCCACCATCTTCATTCCATCCTCCAAAGCTGTATGGAAAGAGTTCAGGGAACAAAAGGTCCTGAAAGGAAACCCGAACAGATTGCTTAGCCTGGCCCCTGGCAAGGGCGTGGCAATTCAGCCTCAGGCAAAGACATCTGAGAATCAATACAATAGGCCCCTCCCCCAGAAGATCAGGAAGAACATCCAACCAAGACCAAGTTCACCTATCAATGAGAACTATGGAATTTCAGAGCTAGGAGAATGCACCATGCAAAATTCATGGCTTTTCCCCCATGATTCTTTAGTGTTTCAAAGTTAAGCTTTTTAAATTTTCTCTTTTTCTTATTCATTTTTTTTAATTTTTTTCTCTTTCCTATTTTAACATTTTTAACTATTTTATCTTATCAATGCCTTTTTTAAAAAATCTATTTTAATTTCCATTATTTTAGTCATAGTCTATCCCTTCATTTTATTTAAGCTTATTTTTTGTATACATATAGGTTTTTCTTTCTTTAAAACTGTGGGATACAGATTCTTCTAATAGATAAAAATATACCCCAAATCTAGCACATGGCTTTGTCCTAGTTTCTAGCCTCATCACATTCTTTCCTCTTTTTTTCTTTTTTTTTCCTTCTCTTTTAAACCAACTTCTTATCTTTTCGATTCCTTTTTTAGGATATTTTTTAATTTGCATCATTACAGTCATATTCCTACCCTGCATCAGATATAGCCTTATTTTTGTATATATATATATATATAAGTTTTTCTTTCTTTAAAATTTTGGGAGACAGTTTCTTCTAACAGACCAAAATACACGCAAAATCAAAAGTGTGGCTCTGTTCTATTCACCAGTATAATCATATATAGAGAGAAAGAAAGCTATATATATAGATAGATAGAGATAGATAGATAGATAGAGATAGATAGAGATATAATATTTTTCTTTCTTCTGCTGGTTTTGCATCTCTTCTGATTTGGTTAGTGTATATTTTTCTGGGGTCATTGCTACCCTTTTAGTATTTTGTTCTCTCATTTATTTATTCTTATATGGATAAAATTACAAGGCAGAAAAACCTCAAAAAAAAAAAAAAGAACAAGATGCAGTACTAACAGCTAGAAATCTAATCGATACAGACATGAGTAATATGTCAGAACTAGAGTTCAGAATGACAATTATTGAGGTGCTGGCTGGGCTCAAAAAAAGGATATAAGATATTAGAGAATCATTTTCTGGAGAAATAAAATCCCTTTCTGGAGAAATAAAAGAGCTAAAGTCTAACAAGTTTTAATTAAACTCTAACAAATTAAAATTAAAAAGAACTAAAGTCTATGAAAAAAGCTATTAATAAGGTGCAATCAAAAATGGAGGTTCTTACTGCTAGGTTAAATGAGTAAGAAGAGAAAATTAGTGATATAGAAGACCAAATGATTGAAAATAAAGAAGCTGAGAAAAAGAGAGACAAAAAACTACTGGATCACAATGGGAGAATTCAAGAGATAAGTGATATCATATGAAGAAACAATATTAGAATAAAGGAGATCCCAGAAGAAGAAGAAGGGGGGTACAGAAGGTATATTGCAGCAAATAATAGCAGAGAATTTCCTTAATTTGGAGAAGGGAACAAGCATCAAAATCAAAAGGAAGCACAGAGAACATCCCTCAAAATCAATAAATATAGGTCCACACCCCATCATCTAATAGTAAAACTTACAAGTCTCAGTGACAAAGAAAATCCTGAAAGCAGCTTGAGAGAAAAGGTCTGTAACACACAATGACAGAAATATTAAATTGGCAGCAGACCTATCCACAGAGACATGGCAGGTCAGAAAGGACTGGCATGATATATTCAGATCACTAAATGAGAAAAATATGCATCCAAGAATACTACAACCACCTAGGTTGTCATGGAAAATAGAAGGAGAGAAAAAAATCTTCCAGAACAAACAAAAACTAAAAGAATTTGCAAACACCAAGCCAGCCCTACAGGAAATATTGAAAGGGGTCCTCTAAGCAAAGATAGAACCTAAAAGTAACAGACCAGAAAGGAACAGAGACAATCTACAGTAACAGTCACCTTACAGGCAATACAATGACACTAAATTCATATCTTTCAATAGTTACCCTGAATGTAAATAGGCTAAATGCTCCAATAAAAAGACACAGGGTATTAGAATGGATTAAAAAAAAAAAGACCCATTGATATGCTGTCTCCAAGACACTCATTTTAGACCCAAAGTCACCTCCAGATTTAAAGTGAGGGGGTGAAAAACAATTGACCATGCTAATGGACATCAAAAGAAAGGTGCAGTGGCAATCCTTATGTCAGACAAATTAGATTTTAAGCCAAAGACTACAGTAAGAGATGAGGAAGGACAGTATATCATAAAGGGTCTGTCCAACAAAAAGATCTAACAATTTTAAATACCTATGCCCTGAACATGGTAGCAGCCAATTATATAAACCAATTAATAACTAAAAGTAACACATTGACAATAATACAATAACAGTAGGGATTTTAACACCCCCCAATTGAAATGGACAGATCATCTAAGCAAAAGATCAGCAAGGAAATAAGGGCATTAAATGACACAGTGGACCAGATGGACTTCAAAGACATGTTCAGAAAATTCCATCTGAAAGCAACAGAATACATTTTTCTCTAGTCCACATGGAACATTCTCCAGAATAGATCACATCCTGGGTCACAAATCAGGTCTCAACTAGTACCAAATGATTGGGATCATTCCCTGCACATTTTCAGACCACAGTGCTTTGAAAATAGAACTTCACCACAAGAGGAAAGGAAATAACTCAAATACATGGAGGCTAAAGAGTATCCTACTAAAAAAAATGGATGGGTCAACAAGGAAATTCAAGACGAATTTTAAAAAGTTTATGGAAACAAATGAAAATGAAAACACAATGTTCAAAATCTTTGGGACACAGCAAAGGCAGTCCTGAGAGGAAAGTATATAGCAATACAAGCCTTTCCCAAGAAAAAAGAAAGGTCTCAAGTACACAACCTAACCCTACACCTAAAGAAGCTGGAGGAAGAACAGCAAAGAAAACATAAACCCAGAAGGAGAAGAGAAATAATAAAGATCAGAGCATAAATAAATAAATAAATATCAGAGCAGAAATCAATGAAATAGAAACCAAAAGAACAGTAGAACAAATCAACAAAACTAGGAGGTGGTTCTTTGAAAGAATTAATCAGATTGATAAATCCCTGCCCAGACTTACCAAAAAGAAAAGAGAAAGGGCCCAAATTAATAAAATCATGACTGAAAGAAGAGAGACTACAACCAACACCAAAGAAATACAAACAATTATCAAAACATATGATGAGCAACTATATACCAGCAAATTGACAATCTGGAAGAAATGGATGCATTCCTAGAGACATATAAACTACCAAAACTGAACCATGAAGAAATAGAAAACCTTCACAGACCCATAAGCAGTAAGGAGATTGAAGCAGTCATCAAAAATCTCCCAACAGACAGGAGTCCAGAGCCAGATGTCTTCCCAGGGGAATTCTAACAAACATTTAAAGAATTAATACCTATTCTCTTGAAACCATTCCAAAAAATAGAAATGGAAGGAAAACTTCCTAACTCATTTGAGGGGCATTTGGGGAACTTGATCCCCAAACCAGAAAAAGACCCCGTCAAAAAGGAGAATTACAGGGGCACCTGGGTGGCTCAGTTGGTTAAGCGACTGCCTTCGTCTCAGGTCATGATCCCGGAGACATGGGATCGAGTCCCACATCGGGCTCCCTGCTCGGTGGGAGGCCTGATTCTCCCTCTCTCACTCCCTCTGCTTGTGTTCCCTCTCTGACTGTGTTTCTCTCTGTCAAATAAATAAAATCTTAAAAAAAAAAAAGGAGAATTACAGACCAATATCCCTGATGAACACAGATGCAAATATTCTCATCAATATACTAGCCAATAGGATCCAACAGTACATTAAAAGGATTATTCACCACAATCAAGTGAGACTTATTCCTGGGCTGCAAAGTTGGTACAACATCCACAAATCAATCAATGTGATACAGTACATTAATAAAAGAAAGAACTAGAACCATATGATCCTCTCAATAGATGCTGTATAAGTATTTGACAACGTACAGCATCCTTTCTTGATCAAAACTCTTCACAGTGTAGGGTTAGAGGGTCCACACCTCAATATCAAAAAAGCCATCTATGAAAAAGCCACATCAAATATTATTCTCAATGTGAAAAAACTGAGAGCTTTACCCCTAAGGTCAGGAACACAGTAGGGCTGTCCACTATCACCACTGCTATGCAACATAGTACTAGAAGTCCTAGCCTCAGCAATCAAACAACAAAAGTAAATAAAAGACATCCAAATCAGCAAATAAGTCAGACTCTCATTTTTCTCAGATGATATGATACTTTATGTGGAAAACCCAAAAGACTCCACTCCAAAACTGTTAGAACTCATACAGGAATTCAGTAAAGTGTCAGGATATAAAATCAATACACAGAAATCAATTGCATTTCTATAACAATCAGCAAGACAAAAGAAAGAGAAACTAAGAAGTCGATCCCATTTACAATTACACCCAAAACCATAAAATACATAGGAATAAACCTAACCAAAGAGGCAAAGAATCTGTACTCGGAAAACTATGAAGTAGTCATGAAAGAAATTGAGGAAGACACAAAGAAATGGAAAAATGTTCCATGCTCAGAGATTGGAAGAACAAATATTGTGAATATGTCTATGCTACCTAGAGCAATCTACACATTTAATGCAATCCCTACCAAAATACCTTCAATTTTTTTCAGACAAATGGAACAAATCATCCCAACACATAGATCCTAACACATTCTAACACATCCAGACACACAGATCAATGGAACCGAAATGGACCCTCAACGCTATGGTCAACTCATCTTCAACAAAACAAGAAAGAATGCCCAAAGGAAAAAAGACAGTCTTTTCAACAAATGGTGTTGGGAAAATTGGACAGCCACATGCAGAAGAATGACACTGGACCATTTCCTTACACCAAACATAAAAATAGACTCAAAATGGATGAAAGACCTCAGTGTGAGACAGGAATCCATCAAAATCCTTGAGGAGAACACAGGCAGCAACCTCTTCAACCTCAGGCACAGCAACTTCTTCCTAGAAACATCACCAAAAGCAAGGGAAGCAAGAGCAAAAATGAACCACTGGGACTCATCAAGATCAAAAGTTTTGCACAGCAAAGGAAACATCAACAAAACCAAAAGACAATGGACAGAATGAGAGAAGATATTTGTAAATGACATATCAGATAAAGGGCTAGTATCCAAAATCTATGAAGATTAAACTTATCAAACTCAACACCCAAAGAACAAATAATCCAACCAAGACATGGGCAGAAGACATGAACAGACATTTCTCCAAAGAAGACTTCCAAATGGCCAACACACATGAAAAAGTGCTCAACATCACTCAACATCAGGGAAATACAAATCGAAACCACATTGAGATACCACCTCACACTAGTCAGAATGGCTAAAATTAACAAGTCAGTAAACAACAGATATTGGCGAGGATGTGGGGAAAAGGGAACCCTCCTACACTGTTGGTGGGGATGCAAGCTGGTGCAGCCAATCTGGAAAAAAGCATGGAGATTTCTTAAAAAGTTGAAAATAGAGCTACTCTATGATCCAGCAATCGCACTACTGAGTATTTACCCTAAAGATACAAACATAGTGATTCAAAGGGGCACGTGCACTGGAATGTTTATGGTAGCAATGTCCACAATAGCCAAACTGTGGAAAGAACCTATATGTCCACCAACAGATGAGTGGATAAAGAAGATGTGGTGTATATATACAATGAAATGCTATGCAGCCATCAAAAAGAATGAAATCCTTCCATTTGCAACGACATGGATGGAACTGGAGGGTATTATGCTGAGCGAAATAAGTCAACCAGAGAAAGACAATTATCACATGATCTCTCCGATATGAGGAATTTGAGAGGCAGGGTGGCAGGTCATGGTAAGGAGAGGAAAAAAAATAAAACAAGATGGGACCAGGGAAGGAGAAAAACCGTAAGAGACTCTTAATCTCAGGAAACAAACTGGGGTGAGGGGAGGGATAGGGTGGCTGGGTTATGGAAAAAATAAAAATTAATAAAAATAAAAAATAATTAAAATTAATAGATAAAATTTTAAAAAGAAGACAAATATAAAATCAGATATAAGGAATAAAATCTAATGCATCAATCTTTAAACTACAAAGCAGAGAATGTCAGATTTGGTTAACAAAGAAATCCTAACTGTACAACCTAATTACAAGGAAGACACATAAAACAAGTAATAAATATTTGCTTTAGGGGTGCCTGGGTGGCTCAGTCAGTTAAGCATCTGTCTTTAGCTCAGATCCCACAGTCCTAGGATCAAGCCCCACATCAGGCTCCTGACTCAGCAGGGAAACTACTTCTCCCTCTCCTACTCCTCCTGCTTTTGCTCCCAATCTCTCTCTCTCTCTCTCTCTGTCTCTCTCTCTCTCTATCTCTCTCTCTCATAATAAATAAATAAAATCTTAAAAGAAAAGAAAAAGATTTGCCTTCATAAAGTTAGAGGATTACATTTAATTTCAATCCTTCTAAAACTACAGTGAAAGATTTTGTAATGAATGAGCACAGAACCTTACAGAGACAGAGGAGAGGAGGCAACACAAAGCTTAGGTCTGGAAATATCCAGATGTGAGAATGACAGAGGGCTTGGCACACCAGAGGGTATAAGCTATCAACAGGGAAAGTCAAAAACCAACACAATTTGCATCACAGAATCCTCCAAAGCCTCAGGAATTGGTGGCACCAGAGACCTCTGGAAGGTTGGATAAAGTGAGAAATGAAAATAAGAAGGATAGGTTGAATCTGTCTGAGACATAGTCAGACCCTTAAATTTCCTGTTCTACTCCATACTATCAGGATAAGAGTAGTGTTTTATTCTCTGGGGAAAGGAGGAAAGAGGATGAGTGGGTACACCTGCCTGGAAATGGGGCAGAGTGGAAGGGGGTAGAACTAAGTGAAAGCACACAGGAGACTGAAGATTGTTCTCGGGAAAATCTGACAGACCCAGGAAAACAGGTCTAGAGAGCTTGACTGGGGCGGGGGGAGCTCGCTACAAACACAACAGCAGATCACCCTCCAGTGTACAGCCCCACATGAGCTTCCAGCCAGCACTTACCTCCTTATTCTTAAACAAGAGCAGACAACCAGAGATCCCCAGAAGCCATTAGGAACATGTCTACTAGGGAAAATAAAAACAAAACAAAACAAAATAAAACAAACAAACAAAAAAAACCCACAAAGCAGTTTGGAAGATGCAGAGGCTGAGAAATGATGCTGGAGATGCCAGGAGAGGAAAAAATATGTCTTAAAACACATGTAAAAAAAAAAATGTAGCTAGAGGGTGGGGTGGATGGGTGGAAGAGATAAAGGGGATTAAATGTATATGTGCAGGGGCGCCTGGGTGGCTCAGTCAGTTAGGCGACCGCCTTCGGCTCAGGTCATGATCCTGGAGACCAGGGATCGAGTCCCACATGGGGCTCCCTGCTCGGCGGGAAGCCTGCTTCTCCCTCTCTCACTCCCCTGCTTGTGTTCCCTCTCTGGCTGTGTTTCTCTCTGTCAAATAAATAAAATCTTTAAAAAAAAAAAAAAAAAACGTATACTTGTAGTGATGAGCACTGAGCAATAGAATTGTTGAATCATTATATTGTGCACTTTATTTAACTAATATAACACTGTATATACTGTATAACACTGTATAACACGCTAATTATACTTCAATCAATATATATATATATGTTCAGATTTGGTACATTTATTCAGAATATATATATATCTATATGCAGATTTAAAAGAAGATGAAACATCCATAAACAAAAATGGGATAATATAAAACAAAAAAACATTCAAAGAAAGAAAGAAGTTCTTTGAAATTAAAATCATGAGGGGCACCTGGCTGGCTCAGTGGGGATTGCTACTCTTGATTTCAGGGTCATGAGTTCAAGTCCCATGGAGTGGGGATGTGTAAACTTCACATAAAAAAAAAAATTAAGAACATGAGAGTAGAAATGAAAATCACAATAGAAAGGGTAGAAAAGAAATGTAAGAGCCTACCAACAAGTATAACAAAAAAGCACAGAGATAGAAAGTGGAACGTGGTGGGGATTAAGAAAATCAGAGGGCTCTTCCCTTTATCATTTGAATATAGGAGTTCCAGAAGGTGAAAAAATAGAAAATGTGCCTCGAAGTTAATGGTTTTAGTTAAGACCCTTAACTAATTAATTATGGGTGATTAAAGTACATAATGGCAGAAATATGTGAATGTATGTTTGTATAATGAATGTGAGGCTTTTTATGAGGGAAAAAGATTACTTTTGTGTTTAAAGTAAAATGTCTAGTCCCAAGGTGCAATTGAAGATAATAAAAAAAAAAGAAAAAAACTTGAATGGGTACAAGCTGTAGAAGATTTGAAGAAAACTGAAAGTGTACTCAAATTTGCTGAATCAAGGAAATGCAAATTAAATATACAATATAATATCGCTTTATTCATCATTGGATTGATAACCTCTTAAAAACAGAAAACATCTCTTGTTGGCAGGGTTTCAGGGAAAATATACTGCTGTGGATTGCTAGATCAATGTCTTCTGACAACATCAACTAAAATTAAGTATTCTGTGTACCCTTTCACCCAGAATTCCCACTCCTGGGAGTCTAACCTACAAAAAATGAAAATCGCAGGGCAGACAGTACAGTGAAAGATCATTTACTGGGTCATGGTACATAATGGCAAAAATGGGAACAAAGAGTGCCCATTAGCAGCAGAAAGCTGATTCAATCACAATATTGTTATACAAAGGATTGTCATATAGCCATTCAAAAGATTGAATTAGACCCACTGAAGCTGGCTTGGAGGGATTATTCTAGAGATTGTTGAGTAAGAAAAGCAAGATGCAGAAAGGCATGAATAATACAATTTCTTTATATAAAACATATACATAGTCATAAGTAGGCTTATGCATAGCTATATTTGAATATGATTATTTGGGCATGGAGAGAAATATGAAAGGACACTTTTATTAACATGGGCCGGGAGGAGGAGCTGTGGGTAGTGTGGGGACTCTAAAGATGGGAGGAGGGGAAACCAAGCCAAAAAGAAAAGAAATTGACTTAAATAAGGAAGCAAGATTTGATCACATTTGTTCATTTATACATAGGTGTATGAGTTTTTTAATTTATAGAAGAAAATATTGTCTTATTTTCAAAAAAGGGAGAGCATTATTTGATATATTTTATTAACTGTCACTTTGTGAAGCACAGTCTGAAGAGGATCTGAAGAGATGTTTTTCCAAAGAAGACACATGGATGGCCAGCAGATGCATGAAAGAGAAGGGATGAACACTTCCACGAAGGCTGAGAAAGATCAGATAGAAAGGCCTTTTTTAAGTATAGAATCCCCCAGGACAAGCTTAACTTCCCAAGTTGGCATCCTAGAGACAGAAAGCAAAAGATCAGGACTGGTCCAGATGCTTAATCTTCAACTGGGTCCCACCACTAAGCAGGGGCTAGATACCTGGGTGGAAATCACATGGTCCTTGGCGAAATAAGAGGCAGCCAATGAGAGTTCCTTCCCTGCTCATCAGGTAACAGTGTGCTTCTCAGTGTGAGAAGTCCTATCTCCGTACCCCTGTGCATGGTCCTTCAATGGACCCAGAGTTTGGCTGAGGAGAGCTGGTTATTTACAAATAACTATTAAATGTATCAAGTAGCTAAGCTTGTGTGCCCCCAGAAGATTGATCAATGAGTCTCCAAGGCATGAGAAGACTGCAGGAAGGACACGGTTCAGCAGCCAGTGCCTGCAGAAAGAGAATGTCCACCTCAGTTAATGAGGATTAGCTGGAGGACGTGCTGTGGTTCATAGCAGTCGTACTTTCGGGGTGATGTTTCCGGGAATGCTGTAATTAGAGATGACCACACACACATTCTGTCATTTAGGCAGGTCAACAAATCCACAGCCCTTTCCTGTGTGTGAGTCCAAATACTCCCAGCTCAGGACCGTGTCAAGTTTCTACGCAGGACTTTTTTAATCCAGACAAGCTTTCCCTCTGAGCAAAGAAGGTTCTCAAATTCATGGTATGTGGATAAGACAGGTCAGCGAGAAGTGGAAAACAGCAAACTCGCCTCCACATGGAGGAGTTGCTTGACTTTCAGACTGCTGTGTAGTTGTAAATGAAATGAACTCTGTGGGACGTCCCCATGCAAACCACACACATTTAACTGTGGAAAGGGGTTCGTTCTGCTGGGATGCTATAGTTTAAATATAAATCCTTAGCTCTGGCTGAGAGAAGACCTGGAGAATGTTTCTGGAAGGAGAACACAGGGAATCTCAAGGGAAAATAATGTGTTGTTTTTGAAGGATCATCTGGGGTGATGTTGATGCCCACTGGTCCAAGCACCATCCTTTGAGGAGCAGGGCCTAGAGGGACACAAGCCTTGAGATTGACAAGAAAATAAGTATCAAAAAGAAAAAATGCAAACAGCATCAAAGCTGGAGTTTGTGTTGATGGGAACTCCACACGGTGGTCCAGTGGGTTGGAAAACCATGAAGGAGGAAAATAGGATGGCCCTTTTTAAGTAACTTGTTACATTGTAATAAGTACCTAGTATAAAGGAATCTGGCAAACATTCTTAGGAGAGACACAGAGAAATATTCTCTTTACCTTGATTTTGTCATCTGACCCACAGAACTCAGTCAGTTACCAAGAAGGCAGGCAAGAGATGCTATGCAAGAGAAAGCATCATGGAGCTGCTTTGTGTCAAAAACTAACCCAAGAAATGAAAAGAGGAAGTACAATACACAAAGCCCACCTGGTCAATGTCAGGCTAAAGGTGGGAGTGGGTCCCCACAACACAGTTGGGACCCAGTAGACCAGTCTCACTATGCACTCCCTAGACCACTCACTGGTCAAACTGGGGGCGGGTGTCAAGGCAACCATGAAAACAATGGGCATGCCATAAGCCATTAAGTGTGTTCTTTAGGTGCATTCTTCTCCCAGGTCTTTAATTTATTGTGAGTGACCTTCAAGGCACCAGGAATCCAGGGAAGCCCTGTGTTCTGGCTCCCTTCCTGTGGAGACAAGTGCAGATTTGGAAGGGAGGAGTAAATGATGGAAAAGTGGAAGGTAGATTCAATTTGAGTTTTGCTACAAAGATCCTACAATGTACCAGGTTCACTGACACATTCCTCAGTTGCTTAGACAAATTAATGTGCTTTTGAGTGTAGTTAAGCTCTGTTTGCTTGCAGAGGCCCTTTGTTCAAATATATAGTCACATAATTAAGATGATTTTAGCTGCAAGTAACCAAAATCACAACTCAAAGAACTAAAACAATAAGAAAATTTGTAGGGTACAAGACAGAGTTGAGGTACTCTAGTTCCAGTGTTGATTAATGCAGTGACTTGATGACTTCATCACAGACCCAGTATATTGATCAGGATTCTCCAGAGGAAAAGAAACACTAGGATTCATATAGATATACAGAAAGGATTTATTGTAAGAGATTGGTTCATGCAGGTATGAAGGCTAAGAAGTCCCACAGTCTGCCAACTGCAAGCAAGAGGCCCAGGGAAGCTGGTGGTATAGCCCCACTCCAAACCTTGGAACCAGACTAGCCTGTGATGTGAGTACCAGAGACAGAAGCCCAAGAACCAGGAGCACCGACGGCCAAGGACAGAAGAAGATTCACACCCTATTCACTCACAAGAGCAAATTTGTCCTTGCTCTACCTTTTCCTTCTATTTAGGCTCTCAGAAGATTGGATTATCCCTCCCTTCCTTGGTGAGGGTGATCTTCTTAGTCTAAAGATTCAAGTGCTAATCTCTTCTGGAAACACTTTTCACAGACTCCCTCAGAAATAATGTTATAGCATTCACCTAGCCATCCCTGAACCCCGTCAGGTTGACACATAAAATCAACATCACACCCAGGTTTTGCTTCTTTTTTTTTCCAAGTTTTTATTTAAATTCTAGTTAACATATATGGTAAAATTGGTTGCAGGTATAGAATTTAGTGATTCATCACTTACATACAACACCCAGTGCTCATCACAAGTGCCCTCCTTAATGCCCCTCACCCATTTAAGCCATCCCCCAGCCACCTGCCTCCAGCAACCCTCAGTTTGTTCTCTATTAACTGTAGAGTCTCCTATGGTTTTTGCTTCTTTAAGCCCTGCTATTCTCATTGTGTCAGCTTTATCTTTCAACCAACTCTTGCCATGGTCACAAAATGGCCATAGCCTTTCCAAAGATCATAGCTAAATATGACAAAATCAATAGAAAGAAGAAAATTTTGGGGTGCCTGGGTGGCTCAGTCAATTAAGTGGCAGATTCTTGATTTCAGCTCAGTTCATGACCTCAGAGTCCTGCAAATGAACCCTGCATCAGGTTCCACAACAAGCGGGAAGTCTACTTGAGGTTTCTCTCTCTCTCTCCTCCTGCCCCACCCCTCTCATGCACTTGCTCTCTCTCTCTCTCTTTCTCAAATAAAAAAATAAATCTTTAAAAGGAGAATATGTCTATTCTTGTATATTCTCTTAGGAATCTTTGCCATATTCCTCTGTATTCCATATCTACTCTAGTATTAAAAAAAATTAAAACTTCAAAGCTTTACATTTAAAGTAAAGAAAGGCTCAGAGTATTTATTTATTTATCCATTTATTTATTTATTTATTTGACACCTAAGGGGCTGAGGTATTTTTGTGGATCAGTACAACACCAGGCATATACAAAGCATAAATCTAAATGATGTTGCTTGAATGAAAATATACCTAAAAAAAATCAAAGTGTCCTCTTGAGAAACACAGCTGGTAGAAATCTAACTGCATGGCAACAATTTCGATAAATGCTGTTATTAAATTTTATCAGAGTATTTAAATGGTTTTCCCAGGTTTTAAACAGCTATCAAATGACAAGATTCAGCTCTGAAATCCACAATTTTTTTAAAGATTTTATTTATCTATTTATTTGACAGAGAGAGAGAGAGATCACAAGTAGGCAGAGAGGCAGGCAGAGAAGAGGAAGCAGGCTCCCTGCTGAGCAGAGAACCCGATGCGGGGCTCGATCCCAGGACCCTGAGATCATGACCTGTGCTGAAGGCAGAGGCTTTAACCCATTGAGACACCCAGGTGCCCTGAAATCCACAATTTTTCCCACTTGCAATAAGTTATTCTTTTATCTAGCTCTACGAATTTGAGCAGGTAATGTCCACCTCTTAGTTTTAATCAAAAAAATCTGGGGCTCGAACAAATTATTCATCTCTAATATTATAAAATTTCATCCCCATCCTCTGCTCTGGCCACACCCCAAGAAGCAAGTTTAAATGATTTTATGCTAGAGAATGTTAGGGGTGAGGGGTGAGGGTTTGAAGATCACTTACTTAGCTAAAGAAGTGGATTGAATGGGGAAAAACTGACAGCCTTTCCTCTGAGATCAGGAACAAGGCAAGGATGCCCACTCTCACCACTACTGTTCAACATAGTGTTAGAAGTCCTAGCAACAGCAATTGGGCAACAGAAAGAAATAAAAGTTATCCAACTTGGCAAAGAGGAAGTCAAACTCTCGCTCTTTGCAGACGACATGATACTCTATGTGGAAAACCCAAAAGACTCTACCCCCAAACTACTAGAACTCATACAACAATTCGGTAATGTGGCAGGATACAAATTCAATGCACAGAAATCAGTTGCATTCTTATACACTAACAACAAAAAAATAGAAAGGGAAATCAGAGAATCAATTCCGTTTACTATAGCACCAAAAACTATAAGATACTTAGGAATAAACCTAACCAAAGAAGTCAAGGATCTGTACTCGAGGAACTACAGAACACTCATGAAAGAAATTGAAGAAGACACAAAAAGATG
>PITA01012295.1:0-62666 GCA_004023965.1 Spilogale gracilis
TGGATGATCTGCAAGAGTGGACACCTTGGGAACTGCTCTGGTCACACATGGTGTCATGTACTGGGAGTCAAATGGTATTCTCCTCTCTAATACTGATTTTTTAAGTGACTCATCAAGAAACTTAAAATGCCTGGGCATCATTTCCCATTTGTTTTTGTCTAGAAGATTTGTAATGTTCCTTATGATAGAATTTCAATGTAGTACAAAAGTGGGTGAGAATCAGTAGGAAATCAGTATGCAGTTATTAAAGATATGAAAATTAACAGCATTATTATTTAAAAAAAAAGATAGGGACCAAACTCCTTCAATATTTGGAATGAACTCAGATATGGACCGAACTCCCACAAGATTTGGACTGAAGTCCCATGAGATTTCAGTCTCAAGATTTGGGCTGAACTCCCATGATATTTGGAATGGCATCTCACAAGATTATAGTCTCAAGATTTGGACTGAACTCCCTTGAGATTCGATCTGATGTCTTCTGAGATTTGAGTCTCAAGGTTCAGACTGAACTCCCATGAGCCTTGGGCTGAAGTCTATCAATATTTGTGTCTCAATATTCTCACTGAACCCCTATAAACTTTGGACTGAAGTCTCAGGAGATTTGAGTCTCAAGATACGGATGGAATTCCCATGAGATTGGGACTGAATTGTCATGAGATTTGAGTCTCACAATTCATACTGAATTCTCACAAGATATGGATTGAATACTCATATATTTGAGTCTCTAGGTCAGAGTGAACCCCCACCAATTGGGACTGAAGTCTCATGAAATATGAGTCTCCAGATTCAGACTGAACTCTCACGAGAATTAGACTATGGTCTCACGAGATTTGAGTCTCAAGATAGGGACCTAACTCCCACAATATTTGGACTACAGTTCAGTGAGATTTCAGTCCGAGATTCATACCAAACTTCCACCAGTTTGGGAGTGAAATCTCAGGACATTTGAGCCTCAAGATTCAGACTAAACTCCCACAAGTTTGGGTTGATGATTCACAGGATTGAGTCTCAAGATTCAGACTGATATACAACGAGTTTTGGGCTGAAGTATCACGAGATATGAGTCTCAATATTGGAACTGAAATCCCACAAGATTTAGACTGAAGACTCATGAGATTTGAGTCCAAGTCTCTGACCGAACTCCCATGAGATTTGGAACGATGTTTCACTGGATTTGTGCCTCAAATTTCGGACTGAAATCCCATCAATTTCACTGAAGTGATTTTATACTCAAGATTCTAGCTGAACTCCCCCGATATTTGGAATGACGTCTCATGAGATTTTAGTCTCAAGATTAGGACTGAACTCCTATGAGATTTGATCTGATGTTTCCCGATATTTGAGTCTCAAGATTCGGACTGAACTCCCATGAGCTTTGGCCTGAAGTCTCACAATATTTGAGTGTCAAGATTTCAAATGAACCCTCATGAATTTTTGGATTGAAGTCTCATGAGATATGAGTCTCAAGATTCAGACGGAACTCTCATGAGAATTGGACTGCAGTCTCATGAGATTTTAGTCTCAAGATCAGACTGAACTCCCACAAGCTTCGGACTGATGTCTGACAAGATTTGATCCTTAAGATTCCTACTGTACTGCCATGATATTTGGAAGGAAACCTCACGAGATATGCATCTCAAGATTTGGACCGAACTCCCACCAGATTTGGACTGAAGTCTCATGAGATTTGTGTCTCAAGATTCATAATTAACTCCCATTAATTTGGACTGAATCTCACGAAATTTCAATCTCGATATTTAGATGAAACTCCCATGAGTTTTGTACTGAAGTCTCATGGGATTTCTGCCCCAATTTGGGACTCAAGTCTCCTGAGACTTCAGTCCTATTCTCGCAGTATTCTGGTCCCAATCTTGAGACTCAAGTCTCATGAGACTTCATTCCAAAGCTCATGGAATTTTGGTCCCAAACTTGAGACTCAAATCTTGTGAGACTTCAGTCCAAATCTAGCAGGATTTTGGTTCCAATCTTAAGACTAAAGTCCCATGAGACTTCAGTGTAAATCTCATGGGATTGCGGTCACAATCTAGAGACTCAAGTCTCGTGAGACTTCAGTCTAAAACTTGGGGGATTTCAGTCCCAATTTAGAGACTCAAGTCTCGTGAGACTTCAATCCAAATCTCTCGGGATTGTGGTCCCAAACTTGAGACTCAAGTCTGGTGAGACTTGAGTCCAAATCTCATGGGATTTCAGTCCCAATCTTGAGAATCAGGTCTTGTGACTTTGGTCCCAACCTTGAGACCAATGTCTCATGAGCCTTGAGTACAAATCTCATGGGATTTCAGTCCCAATCTTGAGGCTCCAGTCTCATGAGATTTCAGTTAACATCTCATGGGATTTCGGTCCCAATATTGAGATTGAAATCTCATGAGACTTCAGTCCAAATGTCGTGGGATTTCAGTCCCAAACTTGAGATTCTAGTCCTATGAGACTTCAGTCAAAATGTCATGGGATGTCAGTCCAAATAATAGGACTCAAATGTCTTGAGACTTCAGCCCAAATCTCACGGAATTTTGGTCCCAATATTGATACTCAATGTCTCATGAAACTTCAGTCAAAATCTCGTGGGATGGTGGTGCAAATCTTGAGACTCAAGTCTCCAGAGATTTCAGTCCAAATATCATGGAATTTTGGTACCAATCTTGAGACCCAGATATCATGAGAATTCAGTTAAAAATCTCATGGGATTTCTGTCATATCTTGAGACTCAAGTCACCTGAGACTTCAGTCTAAATCTCACAGGGTTTCAGTCCCAATCTTGAGACTCAATTCTCATGAGACTTCAGTCCAAATCTCATGGGATTTCAGACCCAATCAGGAGACTCAAGTCTTGTGAGACTTCAGTCAAAATCTCATGAGATTACAATCCTAATTGTGAGACACAAATCTCGTGAGATTTCAGTTAACATCTCGTGGGTTTTCAGTCCCAATATTGAGCCTGAGGTCTCATGAGACTTCAGTCCAAAGTCACGGGATTTCGGTCCCAAACTTGAGATTCCAGTCTCATGAGACTTCTATCAAAATTTCATGGGATGTTGGTCCAAATATTAAGCTCAAGTCTTGTGTCTTGAGACTTTAGCCCAAATCTCGCAGAATTTCGGTCTCAATCTTGAGACTCAAGTCTCTTGAGACTTCAGGCAAATCTGATGAGATTTCAGTCCCAATCTTGAGACACAAGTCTCATGAGACTTCAGTCCAAATATCATGGCATTTCGGTCCCAATTTGAGACTCAAGTCTCGTGAGACTTCAATCAAAATCTCCTGGTAATTCATTCCAAATCCGAGTCTCAAATCTCATGAGACTTCAGTCAAAATCTTGTGGGATTTCAGTCCTAATCTTGAGACTCAGGACTCATGAAATCATTCCAAATCTCATGGGAATTCATTCCGAATCCCTAGTCTCAAATCTCGAGAGAGTTCATCAAAATCTCGTGGGATTTTGGTCTCAATTTGAGACTAAAGACTTGCTAGACTTCAGTCAAAATCACATGAGATTTCAATTCCAGTATTGAGGCTCCAGTATTGTGAGATTTCAGTTAACATCTTATGGGATTTCGTCCCAATATTGAGCCTGAAGTCTCGTGAGACTTCAGTCAAAATGTCATGGGATTTCAGTCCCAAACTTGAGACTCCAGTCTCTTGAGACTTCAGTCAAAATGTCTCGGGATTTTGGGCCAAATATTAAGATTCAAGTGTCATGAGATATCAGTCCAAATCTCACAGGAATTCTGTACCAAACTTAAAACTCAAGTCTCATGAGAATTCAGTCCAAATGTCATGGGACTGTGGTCCAAATCTTGAGACTCAAATGAGACTTGAGTCCAAATCTCACGGGTTTCTGGTCCCAATCTAGAAACTCAATTCTTGTGAGACTTCATTCCAAATCTCGTGGGAATTCATTCTGATTCCTGAGACTCAAATCTCATGAGACTTCAGTCCAAATCTCACGGGATTTAGGTCCCAATCTTGAGATTCAAGTCTCATGAGACTTCAGTCCAAATATCATGGGATTTCTGTCATATATTGAGAATCAAGTCTCCTGAGGCTTCAGTCCAAATCTCATGGGATTTCAGTCCCAATCTTGAGATTCAAGTCTCGTGAGACTTCAGTCCAAATATCTTGGGATTTCAATCCCAAACTTGTGACTCAAGTCTAGTGAGACTTGAGTCCAAATACCGTGGGATTTCATCCCAATTGAGAGACTCAATTCTCATGAGACTTTAGTCCAAATCTCACAGGATTTCATTCCCAATAATTGACTAATGTCTCATGAGGTGTCAGTCCCAATCTCACGAGATTTGGACCCAATCATGAGTCTCAAGTCTTGTGACACATCATTCCAAATCTCATGGGAATTCATTCCAATACCCGAGTCTCAAATCTCATGAGACTTCAGTCCAAATCTCGCAGGATTTCAGTCCCAATCTGGAGACTCAAGTCTCATGAGATTTCAGTCAAAATCTTGCAGGATTTCTCACATCCGACTAAATCTCACAGGATTTCAGTACCATTTGTGAGACTATACTCTCATGAGACTTCAGGCCAAATCTCATGGGATTTTGGTCCCAAACTTGAGCCTCATGCCTCATGAGACTTCAGTCAAAATATCCTGGGAATTCATTTCAAATCTGGAGTCTCAGATGTTATGAGACTTCAGTATATTCTCTTGGGATTTCAGTTTTGAGACTCATGACTCAAGAAACTTCATTCCAAAATCATGGAACTAATTGTGAAACCCTTGTCTCAAATCCCATGTGACTTCAGTCAAAAACTTGTGGATTTTTGTCCCAATCTTGAGACTCAGGTCTCGTGAGACTTCAGTCAAAATCTCACAGGATTTATGTCATATCTTGAGACTCAATTCTTGTGAGACATCCGTCCAAATCTCACGGGAATTCCATCCCAATTTTGAGACTAAAGTCTTGTGAGACTTCAGTCCAAATCTCATGAGATTTTGGTCCCATTCATGAGACTCAAGTCTTGTGAGACATCATTCCAAATCTAGTGGGAATTCATTCCAAATCCCTAGTCTCAAATCTCGTGAGACTTCAGTCCAAATCTCGTGGGATTTTGGTCCCTATCTTGAGACTCAAGTCTGGCAAGACATCACTCAAAATCTCATGGGATTTTGATCAAAAACTTGAGACTCAAATCTCATGACACTTCAGTCGAATCTCGTGGGATTTTGGTCCCAATCTTGAGACTGAAGTCTCATGCAAAGTCAATCCAAATCTCACAGGATTTCTGTTCCAAATTTGAGACTCAAATCTTGCAAGACTTCAGTCTAAATCTCATAGGGTTTCTGTCCCAATCTAGAGACTCATGTCTCATGAGATCTGTCCTAATAACGTGGGATTCTGGTCCCAAAATTGAGATTCATGTATTGTGAGATTTCATTCTAAATCTCACGGGATATCTGTCCCAATCTTGAGATTCAATTCTCATGAGACTTCAGTCCAGATGTCACAGGATTTGGGGCCCAAACTTGAGATTCCAATCTCATGAGTCTTCTGTCAAAATGTCATGGGATGTTGGTCCAAATATTGAGACTCAAGTGTTTTGAGACTTCAGCCCAAATCTTGCGGGATTTTGGTCTCAATCTTGAGACTCAGGTCTCATGAGACTTCAGGCAAATCTGATGAGATTTCAGTCCCAATCTTGAGACACAAGTCTCATGAGACTTCAGTCCAAATGTCGCAGGCTTTCGGTCCCAATCTGGAGTCTCAAATCTCATGAGACTTCAGTCCAAATCTTGTAGGATTTCATTCCCAATCTTGAGACTCAAGTCTCGTGAGACTTGAGTCCAAATTTCGTGGGATTTAGGTCCCAATCTATAGGCTCCACTCTCTTGAGATTTCAGTTAACATCTCAGAGGATTTTGGTCTCAATAATGAGCCTGAAGTCTCATGAGACTTCAGTCAAAATGTCATGGGATTTTGGTCCCAAACTTGAGACTCCAGTCTCGTGAGACTTCAGTCAAAATATTGAGGGATTTTGGTCCAAATATTAAGACTCAAGGATCGTGAGAATTCGGTCCAAATCTCGCAGGATTGTGGTACAAATCTTGAGACTGCAGTCTCGTGAGACTTCAATCAAAATCTCCCGGGATTTAGGTCCCAAACTTGAGACTCAGGTTTCATGAGACCTCAGTCAAAATCTCGTGGGATTTCTGTCATAACTTGTTACTCAAGTCTAGTGAAACATCAGTCCAAATCTCATGGGATTTCAGTCCCAATCTTGAGACTTATGTCTCATGACACATCAGTCCAAATTTTGTGGGATTTGGTCCCGATCTTTAGAGTCATGTCTTGTGAGACTTCAGTCCATGTTGCACGGATTTTGATACCAATCTTGAGACTCAATTCTCATGAGACCTCAGTCCAAATCTCATGGGATTTCCACCCAAACATTGAGACTCAAGTCTCAAGAGACCTCAGTCCAAATCGCTGGATTTTGGTCTCAATCTTGAGACTCAATTCTCATGAGACTAGAGTCAAAATATCGCAGATTTTGATCCCAATCTTGAGATCCAAGTCTCGACGTGAGTCCAGATGTCTTGGGATTTCATTCCCAATCTTCAGACTCATGTCTCATGAGACTTCAGTCCAAATATCAAGAGATTTTGGTCCCAATCTTGAGACTCAAGTCTCGTGAGACATCATTCCAATTCTCATGGGAATTCATTGTGAATCCCGAGTCTCAAATCTCATGAGACTTCAGTCCAAATCTCATGGGATTTTGGTCCCAATCTTGACACTCAAGTCTCATGACTTCAGTCAAAATCTCACAGGATATCAGTCCCAATCTTGAGGCTCAGGTCTCATGAGATTTCAGTCCCAATCTCGCAGAATTACCATCTCAATCAGGAGACTCAACTCTCATGAGACTTCAGTCCAAAACTTGCGGGATTTCAATCCTAATCTTGAGACTCAAGTCTTGTTACTTCAGTCAAAATCTCATGGGGTTTTGGTCCTAATCTTGTGACTCATGTGTCATGAGACTTGAGTCCAAATCTTGCAGGATTATCATCCCTATCATGAGACTCAAGTCTCATGAGACTTTAGTCCAAATCTCATGGTATTTCCATCCCAATCTAGAGACTCAAGCCTCATGAGACTTCAGTCCAAATCTCGTAGGATTTCGGTCCCCAACCTGAGACACAAGTCTCTAGATAATCAATCAAAATCTCGAGGAATTTCAATCTCAATCTTGAGACTCAAGTCTCATGAGACTTCAGTCCAAATTTCACGAAATATAAGTCCCAATCATGAGACTTATGTCTTGTGACACTTCAGTCCAAATCTCATGGGATTTGGTCCCAATTGTTAGACTAAAGTCCTGTGTGACATCAGTCCATGTTGCATGGAATTTTGGTACCAATCTTGAGACTCAATTCTCATGAGACCTCTGTCCAAACCTTGTGGGATTTTGGTCCCAATCTTGAGAAACAAATCTCATGAGACATCAGTTCAAATCTCATGGGATTTCCATCCAAATGTTGAGACTCATGTATGATGAGACTTCAGTCCAAATCTCATGGGATTTCTGTCCCAATCTTGACTCAGGTCTCGTGAGACTTCAGTCCAAATCTCATGGTATTTGGGTCTAATCTTGATGCTTCAATCTCGTAAGATTTCAGTTAACATCTTGTGGGATTTTGGTCCCAATATTGAGCCTGAAGTCTTGTGAGACTTCATTCCAAATGTCATGGGATTTCGGTCCCAAACTTGAGATTCAAGTCTCATGAGACTTCCATCAAAATGCCGTAGGATGTTGGTCTAAATATTAAGACTCAAATATTTTGAGACTTCAGCCCAAATTTCACAGGATTTCAGTCTCAATCTTGAGACTCAAGTCTTATGAGACTTCAGGCAAAACTGACAGGATTTCCGTCCCAATCTTGAGACACAAGTCTCATGAGAATTCAGTCCAAATATCACAAGATTTCTGTCATATCTTGATACTCAAGTATCATGAGACTTCAGTCCAAATGTCACAGGCTTTTGGTCCCAATCTCATGAGGTTTCGGTCCCAATCTGAGACTCATGTTTAGTGATACTTCATTCAAAATCTCCTGGGAATACATATCAAATCCAGAGTCTCAAATCTCATGAGACTTCAGTAAAAATCTTGTGGAATTTCAGTCCTAATCTTGAGACTCAGGAGTCATGAAACTGCATTCCAAAACTCATGGGAATTCTTTCTGAATCCCTAGTCTCAAATCTCGTGAGATGTCAGCCAAATCTCATGGGAATTCATTGCAAATCCCAAGTCTCAATTCTCGTTAGACTTCAGTCAAATCTCAGGGGATTTCAGTCCCAATCTTGAGACTCAAGTCTTGTGAGACTTCATTCAAAATCTCTTGAGATTTCAATCCCAATCCTGAGACTCAAATTTCATGAGACATCAATCCCAATCTCACGGTTGGGTCCCAATCTTGAGACCTTTGGTCCCAATCTTGAGACTCAAGTCTCGTGAGACTTGAGTCCAAATCTCATGGAATTTTGGTACCAATCATGAGGCTCCAGTCTCCTGAGATTTCAGCTAACATCTCATGGGATTTTGGTCCCAATATTGAGCCCTAAGTCTTATGAGGCTTCAGTTCAAATGTCACGGGATTTTGGTCCCAAACTTGAGACTCCTGTCTTGTGAGACTTCAGTCAAAATGTCGTGGGATGTCGGTCAAATATTAAGGTCCAAGTGTTTGAGACTTCAGCCCAAATCGCATGGGATTTTGGTCTCAATCTTGAGACTCAAGTCTCATGAGACTTCAGTCCAAATCCCTTGGGATTGCAGTCCAATTATTGAGACTCAAGTCTCTTGAGACTTCAGTAAATGTCTCCTGGGATTTTGGTCCCAACCTTGAGACACAAGTCTCGTGAGACTTCATTCTAAATCTCGTTTGGTTTTGCTCCCAATCTAGAGACTCAAGTTCATGAGACTTCAGTCCGTATCTCGTGGGATTGTGGTACCAAACTTCAGACTCAAGTCTCCTGAAACTTCAGTCAAAATACTGTGAGATTTCTGTCATATCTTGAGACTCAAGAATCATGAGATCAGTCCAAATCTCATGGTATTGCGGTCCAAATTTTGAGACTCAAGTCTCATGAACCTTCAGTCAAAATCTCCTGGGATTTCAGTCCCAATCTTGAGACAGCTTTCATGAGATTCAGTCAAAATCTCACAGGATTTAATTTCCAATTATGAGACTCATGTCTCATGAGACATCAGTGCAAATCTCATGAGATTTTGGTCCTAGTCTTGAGACTCAAGACTTGTGAGACTTCATTCCAAATCTCGTGGAAATTCATTGCGAATCCCGTGGGACTTCAGTCAAAACCTCAGGGCATTTTGTTTCCAATCTTGGAACTCCAATCTCATGACTTTGGTCAAAAATCTCCCGGGATTTCAGTCCCAATCTTGAGACTCAGGTCTCGTGAGACTTCAGTCCAAGTCTCGTGAGATTTCAGTCCTAGTCTTGAGACTCAAGTTTTGTGAGATGTAATTCCAAATCTCATGGGAATTCATTGTGAATCCCAAGTCTCAATTCACGTGAGACTTCAGTAAAAATCTCAGGGGATTTTGTTCCCAATCTTGACACTCCAATCTAGTGAGTTCAGTCAAAATCTCCTGGGATTTCAGTCCAAATATTGAGACTCAGGTCTCGTGAGACTTCAGTCCAAATCTCGTGGGATTTTGGTCCCAATCTTGAGACTCAAGTCCCATGAGACTTCAGCCCAAATCTCCTGGGAATTCATTCCGAATCTGGAGTCTCAAATCTCATGAGACTTCAGTCAAAATCTCCCAGGATTTTGGTCCCAATCTTGAGACACAAGACCTGTGAGACTTCAGTCAAAATCTCATGGGATTTAAATCCCAATCTTGAGACTCAAATCTCGTGAGACTTCATTCCGAATCTTGCGGAATTGCAGGTCCAAAATTGAGAGTCCAGTCTCCTGATACTTCAGTCAAAATGTCATGGGATTTTGGTCCACATATTAAGACTCAAGTGTCAAGACACATTATTGAAATCTCATGGAAATTTGGTCCCAATCTTGAAACTCAAGTCTCATGAGAATTCAGTCCAAATCTCATAGGACTGTGGTCCAAATCTTGAGACTCAGGTCTCATGGGAATTCAGTTAAAATCTCATGGGATTTCTGTCACATCTTGAGACTCAAGTCTTGTGAGACTTCAGTCCATATCTCGCAGGATTCTGGTCACAATCTTGAGACTCAAGTCTTGTGAGAAATCATTCCAAATCTAGTTGGAATTCATTCCAGTTCCCGAGTCTCAAATCTCATGAGACTTCAGTCCAAATATCATGGGATTTCAGTCCCAATATTGAGACTCAAGTATTTGGAGACTCCAGACCAAATTTTGTGGGATTTGGTCCCAATTTGAGACTAAGGTCTTGTGAGACTTCAGTCACAATCTCACGGGATGTATGTCATATCATGAGACTCAAGTCTCATGAGATTTCAGTCCAAATCTCTGGGGAATTCCATCCCAATCTTGAGACTCAATATTGTGAGACCTCAGTCCATATATCATGGTATTTTGTTCCTAATCTTGAGACTCAAGTCTTGTGAGATATCATTCCAAATCTCATGGAAATTTATTTTGAATCCTAGTCTCAAATTTTGTGAGACTTCAGTCAAAATCTCACAGCATTTAGATCCCAATCTTGAGACCTAAGTCTTTTGAGACTTTAGTCAAAATCTTGTGGGATTTCAATCACAAACTTGAGACTCAATTCTGGTGAGACTTCATTCCAAATATCGAGGGATTTTGGTCCCAGTCTTGACACTCATGTCTTGTGACTTCAGTCCAAATCTCATGGGATTTTGGTTCCAATCTTTAGACTCAAGTCTCGTGAGACTTCAGTCCAAATCTCATGGGATTTTGGTCCCAATCTTGAGACTAAAATCTCCTCACAGATCAGTCCAAATCTCATGGGATTTCGGTCCCAATCTAGAGACTCAAATCTCCTGGGACATCAGTCTAAATCTCATGGGATTTCCACCCCAATGTTGAGAGTCATGTCTCATGAGACTTCAGTCCAAATCTCACAGGATTTCTATCCCAATCTTATGTCTCAAATCTCCTGAGACTTCAGGCCAAATTGTGGGATTTCAGTCCCAAGCATGAGCTTCAAGAATCATGAGACCTCAATCCAAATTTCATGGGAGTTCAGTCCCAATCAGGAGATTAAAGTCTTGTGAAACTTCATTTCAAATATCGCTAGTGTTTGGTAGCAATCTTGAGACACAAGCCTCGTGAGACTTCAGTCAATATCTCGCAGGATTTCTGTCATATCTTGAGACTCAAGTCTTGTGAGACTGAAGTCCAAATCTCATGGGATTTCTGTCCCATCATTACTCAAGTCTTGTGAGATTTCAGTGCAAATCTTGTGGGATTTCGGTCCCAATCTTGTGACTCATGTCTCATGAGACTTGAGTCCAAATCTTGCAGGATTACAATCCCAATCATGAGACTCAAGTCTCGTGAGACATCAGTCAAATTTTTTGTGGGATTTTGGTCCCAATCTTGAGGCTCAATTCTCATGAGACTTCAGTCAAAATCTCGCGGGATTTTGTTCCCAATCTTGAGACTCAAGTCTCAACGTGAATCAAAATCTTGTGGGATTCGATGCCAATCTTGAGATTCATGTCTCGTGAGATTTCAATCCAAATACCACGGATTTCAGTCCCAATTTGAGACTCAAGTATCATGAGACTTAGGTCTAAATCTTGTGGGGTTGCAATCCCAATCTTGAGACTCAAGTTTCATGAGATTTCAGTCAAATCTCATGGACTTTTGGTCCCAATCTTGAGACTCGTGTCTCGTGAGATTTCAGTCCAAATCTTGCAGGATTTCTGCCCCTATATTGAGACTCAAATCTTGTGAGACAAGAACCAAATATCACGGGATGTCCATCCCAATCTTGAGACTCAAGTGTCATGAGACTTCTCTCAAAATCTGGCCAGATTTTGGACACAATCATGAGACTCAATTCTTGTGAGATTTCAGTCCACATATCATGGGTTTTTGTTCCAATCTTGAGACTCAAATCTCATGTGACTTCAGTTCAAACCTCATGAGATTTCAGTCCCAATCAGGAGGCTCAAGTCCCATGAGACTTCAGTCAAAATCTCATGGGATTTAAATCCCAATCTTGAGACTCAAGTCTATGAGACTTCAGTCCAAGTCTCGAAATATTTCATCCCAATGTTTAGACTCATGTGTCATGAGATTTCTGTCCAACTCTCATGAGACTTTTTTCTCAATTTTAAGACTCAAGTCTCGTGAGACATCAGTCCATATCTCTCAGGATTTTGGTCCCAATTGTGAGGCTCAATTTTCACGAAACTTCAGTCAAAATCTCATGGTATTTTGTTCCCAATATTGAGACTCAAGTCTCAAGAGATTTCAGTCCAAATCTCACGGAATTTTGGTCCCAATCTTGAGACTCACGTCTCATGAGACTTTAGTCCAAATCTCACGGGATTGCAGTCTGGATCTTGAGACTCAAGTCTCATGAAATTTCAGTCCAGCTCTCACAGGATTCAGTCCCAATCTTGAGAGTGAAGTCTCATGAGACTGGAGTCCAAATATCATGGGATTTTGGCCCCAATCTTGAGTCCAGTCTCGTGAGATTTCAGTTAACATCTCACTGGATTTCACTCCCAATATTGAGACTGAAGTCTCATAAAACTTCAGTTCAAATATCCAGGAATTTTGATCCCAAACTTGAGACTCCAGTCTCATGAGACTTCCATCAAAATGTCATGGGATGTCAGTCCAAATATTAAGACTCAAGTGTCTTGAAACTACAACCCAAATCTCATGGGATTTCGGTCTCAATCTTGAGATTCATGTCTCGTGAGACTACAGTCCAAATCTTGCAGGATTGCGGTCCAAATCTAGAGACTCAAGTCTCATGAGACTTCAGTCAAAAACTCGCTGGATTTGTGTCATATATTGAGACTCAAGTCTCATGAGACTTCACTCCAATTCTCATGGGAATTCCTTCCCAAACATGACACTCAAGGATTGTGAGTCTTCAGTTCATATTTTGCGGGATTTAATTCCCAATCTTGAGACTAAATTCTCATGAGAATTCAGTCCAAACCTCGTGGGATTTTGGTCCCAATCTGGAGACTCATGTCTCATGAGACATCATTCAAAATCTCTTCAGAATACGTTCGAGATCCAGAGTCTCAAATCTCATGAGACTTCAGTCATAATCTCTTGCTATTTTGGTCTAATCATAGGACTCAGGGATCATGAAACTTTATTCCAAATCTTGTGGGAATTCATTGTGAATCTCAAAACTCAAATCTCATGAGACTTCAGTCAAAATCTCACAATATTGGTCTCAATCTTGAGACTCAAGTCTCTTGAGCCGTCAGTCCAAATCTCACAGGATTTTGGTCTCAATCTTGAGACTCAAGTCTCGTGAGACTTTAGTCCAAATCTCATGGGGTTTTGGTCCCAATCTTGAGACTCAAATCAAATGAGACATCAGTCCAAATCTCGTGGGATTCGGCTCCAATCTTGATACTCAAGTCTCTTGAGAATTCATTCCAATCTCGCGGAATTGTGGTCCCAATCTCAATACTCAAGTCTCAGGAAACTTCAGTCCAAATATCACAGAATTTCAGTTCCAATCTTAAGACTCAAGTCTCCTGGGACGAGTCCAAATCTCATGGGATTTTGGTGCCAATCTTGACTCAAATCTCGTGAGACTTCAGTCCAAATCCTGCAGGATTTCATTCCCAATCTTCAGACTCAAGGCTCCTTAGACTTAAGTCCAATTATCCTGGGAATTCATTCTGAATCCAGAGTCTCAAACCTCATGAGACTTCAATCATAATCTCCTGGGATTTCAGTCCTAATCTTGAGACTCAGGACTCGTGAAACTTCATTCCAAATCTCGTGTGAATTCTTTGCGAATTCTGAGTCTCAAATCTGGTGAGACTTCAGTCAAAATCTCATAGGATTTCGGTCCCCATCATGACACTCAAGTCTCGTGAGACTTCAGTCCATGTCTTGCATAATTTCGGTCCCAACCTTGAGACTCACAACTCATGAGACTTTTGTCCATATCTTGGGGGATTTCCATCCCAATTTTGAGACTCAAGTCTCTTGAGACTGCACTCCAAATGTCACAGGATTTTGGTCCCATACTTGAGACTCAATTCTCATGTGACAGCAGTCCAAATCTCGCAGTATTTCAGTTCCAATCTTGAGACTCAAGTCTCATGATACTTCAGTCAAAAACTCGGGGGATTTTGGACCCATCTTGCCACACAAGTCATGTGAGCATGAATCAAAATCTTGCAGGATTTCTGTCATATCTTGAGACTCAAGTCTCATGAGACTGCAGTCCAAATCTCATGATATTTCTGTCCCAACTTTGACTCAATCTCATGAGACATCTGTCCAAATCTCATGGGATTTCAGTACCATTCTTGAGACTCAACTCTCGTGAGACTTCAGTCCAAATCTCGTGGGATTTCAGTCCCAATCTTGAGACTCAAATCTCATGAGACATCAGTCCAAATCTCACGGGATTTCTGTCCCAATCATGAGACTCAAGTCTCATGAGACTTCAGTCCAAATCTCGTGGGATTGTGGTCCCAATCTGAGATCAATGGTCACGAGACTTCAGTCAAAATCTCCAGGTTTTGTTCCCAATCTTGAGATGCAATCTCAACTTGAGTCCAAATCTTGGGGAATTTTGGTCCCAAATTTGAGACTCAAGTCTTGGGAGACTTCAGTAGGAATCTCATGGGATTTCAGTCCCAATCCTGATACACAAGTCTCTCTAGACTTCAGTAAAAATATGGCAGGATTTCTGTCCCAATCTTGAGACTCAAGTCTCGTGAGACTACAGTCCAGACCTCGTGGGATTTTGGTCCCAATTTGAGACTCAATGCTCGTGAGACGTCAGTCAATATCTCCAGGGATTTTGTTCCCAATCTTGAGACTCAATCTCGAATTGTGTCCAAATTTCAGGGGATTTCAATCCCGATCTTGAGACTCAAGTCTCAGGAGACTTCAGTAGAAATTTCACAGGATTTCAGTCCCAATCCTGATACACAATATTCTCAAGACTTCAGTCAAAATCTGGCGGGATTTCAGTCCCAATCTTGAGACTCAAGTCTCCTGAGACTTCAGTCCAAATCATTTGGGATTTCAGTCCCAATCTTGAGAATCAAGTCTCCCAAGACCTCAGTCCAAATCTTGTGGGATTTCACCCCACTCTTGACACTCAATACTCATGAGACTTCAGTCCAAAGCTCACGAGCTTTTCGTCCCAATGAGGAGATTCAAGTCTCATGATACTTCAGTCCAAATCTCGTGGGATATTGGTCCCAATCTTGAGACTCAATTCTTGCAAGACTTCAGATTATATCTCTCGGGATTTTGTTCCCAATCTTGAAAGTCAAGTGTCATGAGACTTGAGTCCAAATCTCGTGGAATTTCGGTCCAAATCTTGTGACTCAAATCTCATGAGATATCAATCCAAATCTCATGGGACTTTGGTCCCATTCTTGAGACTCAAGTCTCGTGAATCATCATTTCAAATCTTGCAAGATTTCTGTCCTAATAGTAAGACTCAAGTCTTGTGAGACTCAGTCCATACCTCACGGGACTTTGGTCCCAAACTTGAGATTTAATTCTCACGAGACTTCAGACAAAATCGCGGGATTTTGTTCCCGATCTTGAAACTCAAGTCTCATGAGACTTCCATCCAAATCTCACGGGATTGTGATCCCAATCTTGAGACTCAATTCTCGCAAGAATAAGTCAAAATCTCCAGGTATTTTGTTCCCAATCCTGAGACTCAAATTGTCTTGAGTCCAAATCTTGCAGGATTTTGGTCCCAATCTTAAGACTCGGGTCTCGGGAGACCTCAGCCCAAATCTCACGGGATTTTGGTCCCAATCCTGAACACAAGTATCTCGAGACTTCAGTCAAAATCTGGGGGGATTTCAGCCCTAATCTTGAGACTAAAGTCTCGTGATACTTCAGTCCAAATCTCATGGGATTTTGGTCCCAAACTTGACACTCAATACTCACGAGACATCAGTCCAAATGTCGTGAGATTTCAGTTCCAATCAGGAGACTCAAGTTTCATGAGACTTCTTTCCAAAACTCGTGGGGTTTTGGTCCCAATATTGACACTCAAGTCTCATGAGGTGTCATTCCAAATCTCTTGGTAATTCAGTCCAAATACTAAGTCTCTAATCTCGTGAGACCTCAGTCCAAATCTCTCAGAATTTCGGTCCCAATCATCAGAACTAAGTCTCATGAGACTTCAGTCGAAATCTCATGGGATTTCATTCCCAATCTTGAGACTCAAGTTTTGTGACTTCAGTCCAAATCTCATGGGATTCTGGTCCCAAACTTGAGACTCAATTCTCATGAGACTTCAGTCAAAGTAGTGGGATTTTGTTCCCAATCTTGAAACTCAAGTCTTGTGAGATATCAGTCCAAAACTCGCTGGTTTTCAGTCAAAATTTGCGACTCAACTCTCATGAGAGATCAGTCAAAATCTCGCAGGATTTCTGTCATATCTTGAGACTCAAGTCTCGTGAGACTGCAGTCCAAGTCTCATGGGATTTCTGTCCCAATCATGACTAAAATCTTATGAGATATCAATCCAATTCTCAGGAGTTTCAGTCGCAATATTGAGACTCAAATCTTGTGAGACATCAGTCCAAATCTCACGGGATTTCAGTCCTAATCTTGATACTCAAGACTCCTGAGACTTCACTCCAAATTTCACAGGCTATTGGTTCAATGGAGAGCTCAATTCTCATGAGAGTTCAGTCCAAATCTTGGGGGATTTCAGTCCCAATCTTGAGACACAATCTCATGAGACATTGTTCCAAATCTCACGAGATTTCCATCCCAATCTTGAGACTCACATCTCACGAGACTTCAATTCAAATGTCGCGGGATTTTGGTGCACATCCTGAGGCACAAGTCTCTCAAGACTTCAGTCAATATATTGTGGTATTTTGATCCCAATCTTGAGAATCAAGTCTCATGAGATGTCATTTCAAATCTCAAGGGAATTCATTCTAAAATCTGAGTCTCAAATTTCTTGAAACTTCAGTCCAAATCTCACTGGATTTCAGTCCCAATCTTGTAATACTTCAGTCCAAATCTCCTAGGATTTTGGTCCCAAGCTTGACACTCAATACTCGCAATACTTCAGTCCAAATATCATGAGATTTTGATCCCAATTGGGAGTCTCAAGTCTCGTGAGACTTGAGCCCAAATCTCGTGGAGTTTCAGTCCCAATCATGAGACTCAGGTCTCATGACACATCATTCTAAATCTCATGGTAATTCAATCCAAATACTGAGTTTCAAATCTCGTGACTTCAGTCCAAATCCTTTGGAATTTTAGACCCAATCTTCAGACACAAGTCTCAGGAGACTTCAGTCCAATCTTGCTGAATTTCATTCCCAATCTTGAAACTCAAGACTCATGACTTCAGTCCAAGTCTTGCGGGATTTTGGTCCCACATTTAAGACTCAATTCTCATGAGACTTCAGTCAAAATCGTGGGATTTTCTTCCCAATCTTGAAACTCAAGTCTCATGAGACTTGAGTCCAAATCTCGTGGGATTTTGGTCCCTACCTTGAGACTCAAGTATGGTGAGATATTAGTCCAAAACTCTCGGGTGGTCAGTCATAATCTTGAGACTTGTGTTTCATGAGACTTCAGACAAATTCTTGCAGGATGTCTATCATAGCTTGAGACTAAAGTCTCGTGAGACTGCAGTCCAAATTTCATGAGATTTCTGTCCCAATCTTGACTCAAATCTCATGAGACATCAGTCCAAATCTCACGGGATTTCAGTCCCAATCTAGACTCAATTCTCATGAGACCTCATTCCAAATATTGTGGGATTTCAGTCCCAATTTTGAGGCTCAAATCTCATGAGACAACAGTCCAAATCTCATGGGATTTCCATCCTTATATTGAGACTCAAGACTCATGAGACTTCACTCCAAATCTTGCTGGCTATTAGTCCCAATGGTGAGCTCAATTCTCATGAGACTTCATCCCAAATCTTGTGGGATTTCCATCCCAATCTTGAGACTCATGTCTCGTGAGACTTCAGTCCAAGTTTCCTGGGAATTCATTCTGAATCTGGAATCTCTAATCTTGCGAGACTTCAATCATAATCTCTTGGGATTTTGGTCCTAATTTTGAGACTCAGGACTCGTGAGACTTCAGTCCAAATCTCGCGGTATTACAATCCCAATATTGAGACTCAAGTCTCATGAAACTTCAGTAAAAATCTTGCGGTATTATGATCCCAATCTTGAGACTCAAGTCTCATGAGACCTCAGGCAAAATCTCATGGGAATTCATTCTGAATCCAAAGTCTCAAATGCCTTGAGAATTCAGTACAATCTCATGGTATTTTGATCCCAACCTTGAGACCCAAGTCTCCTGAGACTTTAGTCCAAACCTCATGGTGTTTCAGTCCCAATGTGACATCAGTCCAAAGCTCGTGGGATTTCCATCCCAATTTTGAGACTCAAATCTCATGAGACTTCAGTCCAAATCTCATGGAAATTCAGTCCCAATCTTGACACTCAAATCTCGTGAGACATCAGTCCAAATCTCTTGGGATTTCAGTCCCAAACTTGAGACTCAAGTGTCCTGAGATTTCAGTCCAAATCTCACGGGATTTAGGACGCAATGTTGAGACTCGAATATCGTGAGACATCAGCTCAAAACTCGTGGTATTTCTGTCATATGTTGTGCATCAAGTCTCGTGAGACTTCATTCCAAATCATGCAGGATTTTGGTCTGAATCTTCAGACCCATGTATCGTGAGACTCCAGTACAAATCTTGCACAATTTCAGTCCCAATCTTGAGACTCAAATTTCATGAGACATCAGTCCAAATTTTGCGGGATTTCTGTCCCATCTTGAGACTCACGTCTCATGAGACTTCAGCCCAAAACTCATGGGATTTTGTTCCCAAACTTGAAACTCTAGTCTCATGAGACCTCAGTCCAAATCTTGAGGGATTTCAATCCTAATCTTGTGACTCAACTCTCTGGAGACTTCAGTCCAAATCTTGCGGGACTTTGGTCCCAATCTTGAGAATCAAATCTCTTGAGACATCAGCCCAAATATCACGGTATTTCGGTCACAATCTTGGCACTCAAGATTCATGAATCTTCAGTCCAAATCTTGTGAGATTTTGGTCCCCATCAGGAGAGTCAATTCTCATGAGACTTCTGTCAAAATCTCGTGGGATTCTTTTCCCAATATTGAGACCCCAGTCTCATGAGACTTCAGTCCGAATCTCATGTGACATCAGTACCAAACATGAAACTCAATCTTGTGAGTGCAGTCTAAATCTCACGGGATTTCAGTCCAAATCTTGAGACTCATGTCTAGTGACTTAAGTCCAAATCTCACGGGATTTTGGATCGAACCTTGAGACTCGAATATTCTGAGAATTCAGCCAAAATCTCCTGAGAATCCATTCTAAATGTGAAGTTGATAATTCTGTCACAATCTCTTGGGATTTTGATTCAAATCTTGAGACTCAGGACTTGAGAGACTTTACTCCAAGTCTTGTGGGAATTCATTGTGAATCCTGAATCTCAAATCTCGGGACACTTCAGTCACAACCTCACCGGATTTCAATCCCATCTTTCTACTCAACACTTTGAGACTTCAGTCAAAATTTCATGGAATTTCAGTCCCAATAGGGAGACTCAAATCTCATGAGACATCAGTCAAATCTCACGCAAATTCTGTCCCAATTTTGAGACGCAAGTCTCGTGAGACTCCAGTCTAAATCTCGTGGAATTTCAGTCCAAATCTTGAGACTCAAGTCTTGTGAGATTTCAGTCCAAATCTGTGGAATTTTGGTCCCAATTTTGAGACTCAAATCTCATGAAACTTCAGTCCAAATCTTATGGGATTTTGGTCCCAATCTTGGGACTCAAGTCTCGTGAGACCTCAGTCCAATTCTTGTGGGATTTCTTTCTGAATTTTGATACTCAAGTCTCCTGAGACGTCAGTCCAAATCTCGCAGGATTTCGGTCCCATATTGAGACTCAAATCTCGTGAAACATCAGTCCAAATCTCGTGGGATTTCAGTCCCAAACGAGACTCAAGTGTCCTGAGACTTCAGTCCAAATCTCACAGGATTTAGGTCACAATGTTGAGACTCAAATATCATGAGACATCAGTCCAAAAATCACGAGAATTCTGTCATATGTTGTGCACTGAGTCTCATGAGACTTCATTCCAAATCATGCATAATTTCTGTCCAAATCTTCAGACTCATGTCTCGTGAGACTCCAGTCCAAATCTCACAGGAATTTGGTCCCAATCTTGACACTCAAGACACGTGAGTCTTCAGTCCAAAACACATGAGATTTCGGTCCCAATCCAGAGACTCATGTCTTGTGAGATGTCAGTCAAAATCTCATGGTTTTTCAGTCCCAAACTTGAGACCCAAGAATTGTGAGTCTTCCATCCAAATCTCATGGGACTTTTTCCCAATATTCAGACTGAAGTCTCATGAGACATCAATACAAATCTCGGGGGGTTTTATTCTCAATCTTGAGACCCAATTCTCCTTTGACTTCAATACAAATTCAAAGGATTTCCATCCCAATCTTGAGACTCAAGTCTTGTGAGACTTCAGTCCATATCTCACGGGATTTCGGTACCAATATTGAGACTCAAGTCTCGTGAATTCAGACCAAATCTCATGAGGTTTCAGTACCAATTTTGACACTCAAATCTCATGAGATATCAATCTGAATCTCATGGGATTTCCATCCTAATCTTGAGACTGAACACTCGTGAGATTCGGTCCAAATCTCGTGGGATTTCAGTCCCAATCTTGAGAATCAAATCTCATGAGACATGAGCCCAAATATTTCAGGATTTCAGTCGCAAACATAACACTCAAGATTCACAAGTCTTCAGGCCAAATATCACAAGATTTCAAGTCCCAATCAGGAGACTCAATTCTCGTGAGACATCAATCAAAATCTCACAGGGTTTTGTTCCCAATATTGAGACTCCAGTCTCGTGAGACTTCAGTCCACATGCATGGCACATCATTCCCAAACTTGAGACTCAAGTGATGTGAGACTCAGTCCAACTCTCACGGGATTTTGGTCCCAATCTTGAGACTCAAGTCTAGTGACTTCAGTCCAAATCTTACAGGATTTTGGACCCAACCTTGGGACTCAAGTCTCATGAGACTTCAGTCAAAATCTCCTGGGAATCCATTCTGAATCCAAAGTCTCAAATCTCGTGATAATTCAGTCACAATCTCTTGGGATTTCGGTTCTAATCTTGAGACTCAGGAATCAAGAGAGTTCACTGCAAATCCTGAATCTCAAATCTCATGACACTTCACAATCTCACAGGATTTCAATCCCAATCTTGAGACTCAAGTCTTTGAGACTTCAGTCCAAATCTCAGGGAATTTCGGTCCCAATCTGAAGACTCAAATCTTGTGAGACATCACTCCAAATCTCACGTGATTTCCATCCCAATCTTGAGACTCAAGTCTTGTGAGACTTCAGTCAAAATCTCGTGGGATTTCGGTCCAGTCTGGAGACTCAAGTCTCATGAGTTCAGTCCAAATCTCACGGGATTTCGGTCCCAATCATGAGACTCAAGTCTCATGAGATTTCAGTCAAAATCTCCTGGGAATTCATTCCAAATCCAGAGTCTCTAATCTCATGAGACTTCAATCATAATCTCCTGGGATGTTGGTCCTAATTCTGAGACTCAGACTCGTGAAACTTCATTCCAAATATTCTGGGAATTCCTTGTGAATCCCGAGTCTTGAATCTGGTGGATTTCAGTCAAAATCTCATAGGATTTCAGTCCCAATCATGAGACTTAAGTCTCGTGAGACTTCAGTCCATGTCTCACAGTATTTTTGTCTGAATCTTGAGACTCAAATCTCGTGAGACATCAGTCCAAAACTTACGGAATTACCATCCCAATCATGAGACTCACATCTTGTGAGACTTCAGTACAAATCTCGCAGGATTGTGGTCCCAATCTTGAGACTCAATTCTCACAAGACTTGACTCAACTCTCCAGGCATTTTGTTCCCAATACTGAGACTCAATCTTGTCTTGAGTCCAAATCTTGCAGGATTCTGGTCCCAATCTTAAGACTCAGGTCTTGGGAGACCTTAGTCCAAATTTCACGGGATTTCAGTCCCAATCTTGAGACTAAAGTCTCATGATACTTTAGTCCAAGTCTCGTGGGATTTCGGTCCCAATATTCACACTCAATACTCGCAGGATTTCAGTCTAAATCTCATGAGATTTAAATCCCAATCTGGACAGTCAAGTCTCGTGAGATTTCAATCCAAATTTCTCAGGTTTGCAGTCTCAATCTTGAGACTCAAGTCTTGTGACACATCATTCCAAATTCGTGGGAATTCAGTCCAAATACTGAGTCTCAAATCTCATGAGACTTCAGTCAAAATATGCGGGATTTCAGTCCCAATTTTGAGACTCAATTCTCGTGAGGCTTCAGTCCATATCTTGCAGGATTTCAATCCCAAATTTGAGACTCAAGTCTCATGAGATTTCACCCAAAACTCATGGGATTTAGGTCCCAATCATGAGACACAAATCTCATAAAACTTCATTGCAATTCTCGCAGGATATCCATCCCAATCTTGAGACTCATGTCTCATGAGTCTTCAGTCCAAATCTCATGGGATTTTGTTCCCAACTTGAGACCCAATTCTCACAAGACTTCAGTCAAAATTGCAGGATTTTATTCTCAATGTTGAAACTCATGTCTTGTGAGACTTTAGTCCAAATCTCATGGGATTTTGGACCCAATCTTGAGACTCAAGTCTGGTGAGATATCACTCCAAAACTCCCGGTTTTTCAGTCATAATGTTGACACTCAAGTCTCATGAGACTTCAAACAAAATATCGCAGAATTTCTGTCATATCTTGAGACTCAAATCTCGTGAGACTTCGTTCCAAATTTTGTGGCACTTCCATCCCAATCTTGAGACACACATCTCATGAGACTTCAGCCCAAATCTCACAGGATTTCAGTCCACATCCTGAGACACAAATCTCTTGAGACTTCTGTCAAAATCTCTTGGTATTTTGATCCCAATATTGAGACTCAAGTCTTATGAGATGTCATTTCAAATCTTGAGAGATTTCATTCTAAAAACTGTGTCTCAAATATCGTGAGACTTCAGTCCAAATGTCGTGGGATTTTGGTTCCATCTTCAACTCAAGTCTGGTGAAAAGTCAGTCCAAATCTTGCAGGATTTCATTCCCAATCTTGAGACACATGTCTCATGACTTCAGTCCAAATATCACGGGATTTTGGTCCCAATCGTGAGACTCAAAGCTCGTGAGACTTCAGTCAAAATCTCCTGAGAATTCATTCCAATTCTGAAGTCTCTAATCTCATGGACTTCAATCCCCTGGGATTTTGGTCCAAATCTTGAGACTCAGGACTCATGAAACTTCATTCCAAATCTCATGGGAATTGATTGCAAATCCCAAGTCTCAAATATGGTGAGACTTCAATCAAAATCTCATAGAATTTTGGTCCCAATCATGAGACTCAAGTCTCGTGAAACTTCAGTCCAAATCTCGTGGGATTTCAGTCCCAATCTTGAGACTCAAATCTCATGAGACATCAGTCCAAAACTCGTGGGATTACCATCCCAATCATGAGACTCAAGTATCATGAGACTTCAGTCCAAATATTGTGGGATTGTGGTCCCAAACTTGAGACTCAATTCTCGCTTGACTTCAGTCACAATCTCCAAGGATTTTGTTCCCAATCTTGAGACTCAATCTCAAATTGGGTATAAATCTTGAGGGATTTCGATCCCAAACCTGTTACACAAGACTCTCGAGACTTCAGTCAAAATATGGCGGGATTTTGATACCACTCTTGAGACTCAAGTCTTGTGATACTTCAGTCCAAATCTCACAGGATTTCAGTCGCAATCTTGAGACTAAAGTCTTGTGATACTTCAGTCCAAATTTCATGGATTTCATTCCCAATCTTGCCACTCAATACTCATGAGGCTTCAGTCCAAATATCGTGAGATTTCTGTTACTGCTGGGGATCAGCCTCAGCAGAGATGTGGGTCTCGAGCCACATAATGTCTGGTGGGTGAAATAATGACACGGACACGGAAATCTGATGCAAGCTGACAGACCCGAGGTCAGTCAGGAGAGACCTATGAAGCAGGCTCAGGCTCACACTCTGGCTTTTTAGCATTGGCTTTCTAGGTCTAGCCCTCTAGCTCTGGCTTTGGCCTTCTTGATCTACTTCTCTCTCTTCTTCTGTCTCTCTTTGCTTCTTGCTCTCTCCTCGCATTGCTTCTGTTTCTCTTTGCTTCTTGCTTCTCTCCTCGCTTTGCTTCTGTCTCTCTTGCTGTTTGCCAGCTCTCTTGCTCTCTCCTTTTGGGCTCTCTGCCTGCCTTTGCCTTTGTCTCTCTTGACTGACAAGGGCCCCAGTCTTTATTATTCAAAAGTGAAGAAGTTGGGTGGTACAGTTAAATCTTTAACTGCTTTTGCACCCACCCTAGAGAGAGGATTAGTATTGTTACTGCAGGTTACAGAGTGATTGCTTAAACTCACAGAAGTTGAGACCATTAAGGCAGAGGGATCAAGGAATACAAGTAAGAGTTACAGAGATATGATCACCAGGAGGAGAATTAAATGGAACTATATGTCTTGGATAAGCACACAAAGGACATATTGCCCCGACCCACAGGGTACATGGTTTTCCAGATTCCAGGCGGGGAAAGCCAAGAGGGATTTTCATTCACATTTACAGGTACCTCCACCAAAGTTTCTGGTGGCTTGGGCATGGCGGGAGGGGCAGATCACACACCGTCCCCGACAGATTTCAGTCACAATCAGTAGACACAAGACTTGTGAGACTTCAGTCCAAATAACATGGGGTTTTGGTCCCAATCTTGAGACTCAAGTCTCGTGACACAACATTCCAAATCCCATGGGAATTCAGTCCAAATACTGAGTCTCAAATCTCATGAGACTTCAGTCCAAATCTAAAGCAATTTTGGTCCCAATCTTCAGATACATGTCTTGTGAGACTTCACTCCAAATCTCATGGGATTTCATTCCCAATCTAGGGACTCAAGTCTCAAGACTTGAGTCCAAATATCACGTGATTTCAGTCCCAATCTTTAGACTCAAGTCTCCTGAGACTTTAGTCAATATGTCCTGGGAATTCACTCCAAATCTGGAGTCTCTAATCTCGTGAGATTTCAGTCATAATTTCTTGGGATTTTGCTCCTAATCTTGAGACTCAGGACTCATGAAATGTCATTCCAAATCTCGTGGGAATTCATTGTGAATCCCGAGTCTCAAATGTCGTGAGACTTCAGTCAAAATCTCACAGGATTTCAGTCCCAATATTGAGAATCATGCCTCATGAGACTTCATTCCAAATATCACAAGATTTTGGTCCCAATCTTGAGACTCAAGTCTCGTGAGACTTCCATCCAAAACTCATGGGATTCCAGTCCCAATAATGAAACTCAAATCTCATGAAACATCATTCCAAATCTTGCAAGATTTCCGTCCCAACCTTGACACTCAATTTTCGTGACACTTCAGTCAAAATCATGGGATTTTGTTCCCAATCTTGAAACTCAAGTCTCATGAGACTTCCGTCCAAAACTCACAGGATTTCTGTCATATTTGAGACTCAAGTCTCATGATACTGCAGTTTCTGTCCCAATCTTGACTCAAATCTCGTGAGACTTCAGTCCAAATCTTGCGGGATTTCATTCCCAATCCTGAGACTCAAGTCTCATGAGACTTCAGTCAAAATCTTCTGGAAATTCATTCCGAATCTGGAGTCTCTAATCTCATGAGACTTCAGTCAGAATCTCCTGCAATTTCGGTCCTAATCTTGAGACTCAGGACTCATGAAATTTCATTCGAAATCTTGTGGGAATTCCTTGCGAATTATGAGTCTCAAAACTGGTGAGACTTCAGACAAAATCTCTTGGGATTTTGGTCCCAATCATGAGACTCAAGTCTCATGAGAGTTCAGTCCATGTCTTGTGGAATTTTGGTCCCAATCTTGAGACTCAAATCGCGTGAGACTTTTGTCCAAATCTCACGGGATTTCCATCCCAATCTTGAGACTTAAGTCTCATGAGACTTCACTCCAAATGTCGCAGGATTTTGGTCCCATACTTGAGACTCAATTCTCAAGATACAGGAGTCAAAATCTTGAGAGATTTTGTTTCCAATCTTGAGACTCAAGTCTTATGAGACTTCAGTCCAAATCTCACGGGATTTCTGTCCCAACCTTGACTCAAATCTCGTGAGATATCTGTCCAAATATCGCAGGATTTCAATCCCATTCTTGAGACTCAATCTGGTGAGACTTCTGTCCAAATCTCGTGGGATTTCAGTCCCAATCTTGAGAGTCAAATCTCGTGAGACATCAGTCCAAATCTCACGGGATTTCCTTCCCTACATGAGACTCAAGTCTCATGAGACTTCAGGCCAAATCCCATAGAATTGTGGTCCCAATCTGAGACTCAATTCTCACGTGACTCAGTCAAAATCTCCAGGGATTTTGTTCCCAATCTTGAGACTCAAGTCTAGGGAAATTTCAGTAGAAATCTCATGTGATTTTGGTCCCAATTCTGACACACAAGTCTCTCAGAACCTCAGTCAAAATCTGGCAGGATTTCTGTTCCAATCTTGAGACTCAAGTCTCCTGAGATTTCAGTCCAAATCTTGCAGGATTTCAGTCCCAATCTTGATACTCAAGTCTCATGAGACTTCAGTCCAATCTCGTGAGCTTTCTGTCTCAATCAGGAGACTCAAGTCTTGTGATACTTCAGTTCAAATCTCACAGGATTTTGGTCCCAAACTTGAGACTCAATTCTCATGAAACATCAATCCAAGTCTCTCAGGATTAGGTCATAATCTTGAGACTCAAGTCTCATGAGACTTCATTTCAAAACGTCCTTGATTTAAGTCCCAATCTTGAGACTCAGATCTTGTGAGACTTCAGTCCAAATCTTGTGGGATTATGGTCTCAATCTTTAGACTCAAGTCTCGTGAAAATTCAGTCCAAATGTCACGGTATTTTGGTCCCAATCTTGAGACTCCAATCTCATTAGACATCAGTCCAAATCTTGTGGATTTGGTCCCTATCTTGAGACTTAAGTCTTGTGAAACTTCAGTCCAAATTTCACGGGAGTTCAGTCCCAATCAGGAGATTGAAGTCTCATGAGACTTCAGTCCAAATCTTGCAGGATTTCAGTCCCAGTCCTGAGACACAAGTCTGTCAAAACTTCAGTCAAAATCTCACAGTATTTTGATCTCAATCTTGAGACTCAAGTCTCATGACACGTCATTCCAAATCTCATGGGAATTCACTCCAAATACTAGGTCTCAAATATCGTGATACTTCAGTCCAAATCTCATGGGATTTCAGTTCCAATTTTCAGACTCAAGTCTCATGAGACTTCAGTCCAAATCTCATGGGATTTCATTCTCAATCTTGAAACTTAAGTCTCATGACTTCAGTCCAAATCTCACAGTATTTTGGTCCCAATACTGAGATTCAAGTCTTGTGAGACTTCTGTCCAAATCTGGTGGGATTGCGGTCCCAATCTTGAGATTCAAGTAGTTAGATTCAGTCCAAATCCTGTTTGATTACGGTCCCAATCTTGAAACTCAAGTCACATAAGACATCAGTCCAACAGTCCAAATCTCATGGGATTTCAGTTCCAATCTTCAGACTCAAGTCTCGTGAGACTTCAGTCCAAATCTCATGGGATTTCATTACCAATCTTGAAACTTAACTCTCGTTACTTCAGTCTAAATCTCACAGGATTTCAATCCCAACCTTGAGACTCAAGTCTCATGAGACTTCTGTCCAAATCTGGTGGGATTGCAGTCCCAATCTTGAGATTCAAGTCATGAGACTTCAGTCCAAATCTCATTTGATTATGGTGTCAATCTTGAAACTCAAATTACATGAGACATCAGTCCAAATCTCGGGGAATTCAGTACCAATCTTGAGACTCAAGTCTCGGGGCATTCAGTCCCAATCTTGAGACTCAAGTCTCGTGAGACTTCAGTGCAAATTGCGTGGGTTTTTGGTCCCAATCTTGAGACTCAAATCTCATGAGATATCAGTCCAAATCTCATGGGATATCCATCCCAATCTTGAGACTCAAGTCTCATGAGACCTCACTCCAACTCTTGACGGATTTTGCTCCCTATGTTGAGTCTCAATTCTTGTGAGACTTCGTGGGATTTTGGTTCAAATCTTGAGCCTAAAATCACATGAGACTTTGGTCCAAATCTTGTGCGATTTCCATCCCAATCTTGAGACTCAAGTCCTGCGAGACCTTAGTCCAAATCTCGGGGGTTATCAGTCCCCATCCTGAGACACAATTATCTTGAGACTTCAGTCAAAATCTCTCTGTACTTCAATCCCAATCTTGAGACTCAATTTTAGTGAGACGTCATTCCAAAACTCATGGGAATTCATTCTGAATTGAGTCTCAAATCTCGTAAGACTACAGTTGAAATCTCGTGGTATTTCAGTTCCAATTATCAGACTCAAGTCTCGTGAGACTTCAGTCCAAATCCTGCCGGATTTCAATCCCAATCTTGAAACTCAAGTCTTGTGACTTCACTCCAATCCTCGTGGGATTTCGGTCCCCATCTTGAGACTCAAATCTTGTGAGACATCAGTCCAAATCTCACAGGATTTTCATCCTAATCCTGAGACTCAAGATTCAAGAAACTTCACACCAAATCTCACCAGATTTTGGTCCCTAAACTGAGACTCAATTTCCATGAGACTTCAGTTCAAATATTGCATAATTTCGGTCACATTCCTGAGATTAAAATCTCATGAGACTTCAGTCCAAATTTCTCAGAATTTCCATCCAATCTTGAAACTCATGTCTTGTGAGACTTCAGTCCAAATCTTGGTCCACATCCTGAGACACAAGTCTTTCGACACCTCAGTCAAAATCTTGCGGTATTTTGATTCCAATCTTGAGACTCAAGTCTCATGAGATGTCATTCCAAATCTCTAGGATATTCATTCTGAAAACTGAGTCTCAAATCTCGTGAGACTTCAGTATAAATGTCACGGGATTTTGTTCCCAATTTTCAACTCAGGACTCATGAGACTTCAGTCCAAATCTCATGGGATTTCGATCCCAAAATTGAGACTCAATTCTCGTGAGACTTCAGTCTAAATCTCCTGGATTTTCATTCTGAAACCGGAGTCTCTATTCTCGTGAGACATCAGTCATAATTTTCTGGGATTTCAGTCCTAATCATGAGACTCTGGACTCATGAAACTTCATTCCAAATCTTGTGGGAATTCCTTGTGAATCCAGAGTCTCAAATATGATAAGACTTCAGTCAAAATCTCATGGGACTTCATTCCCAATATTGAGACTCAAGTCTTGTGAGACTTCAGTCCATGTCTTGTGGGATTTCGGTCCCCATCTTGAGACTCAAATATTGTGAGACTTTTGTCCAAGTCTCCCGGATTTCCATCCCAATTTGAGACACAAGTCTCGTGAGACATCAGTCCAAATATCGTGGGATTTTGGTCCCAATCATGAGACTCAATTCTCATGAGACTTCAGTCAAAATCTTGTGGGATTTCTGTCATATCTTGAAACTCAAGTCTTGTGAGATGTCAGGCCAAATCTCGTGGGATTTTGGTGCCAAGCTTGAGACTCAAGTCTCATGAGAGTCAGTCATAATCTGTGGGATTTCTTTCATATATTGAGACTCAAGTCTCGTGAGACTTCAGTCCAAATCTCACGGAATATCTGTCCCAATCTTGTGACTCAAATATCCAGAGACTTCAGGTCAAATCGCATGGTATTTCAGTCCCAAACTTGAGGTTAAAGACTGTGATATTTCTGTCCAAATCTCGCAGGAATTTGATCCCAATCAGGAGATCCATGTCTCGTGAGTCTTCAGTCCAAATCTTGCAGGATTTTGGTCCCACTCATGAGACTCAAGTCTAGTGAGACTTCAGTCCAAATCTCACAGGATTGCCATCCCAATCAGGAATCCATGTCCCATGAGACTTCAATCCAAATCTTGTGGGATTTCAGTCCCAATATTGAGATTCAAATCTCCTGAGACATCAGTCCAATTCAGGTGGAATTTGGTCCCAATCTTGAGACTCAAGACACCTGAAACTTCATTTCAAAACTCATGGGATTGCGGTCCCAATCTTGAGACTCAAGTCTCATGAGTTTTCAGTCCAAATCTCGTGGGATTTCTGTCCCAATCTTGAGACTCAAATCTCATAGACATCAGTCCAAATCTTGAGGGATTTCTGTCCCAATTTTGAGACTCAAGTCTTGTGAGACTTCACAATTCTCTTCGGGATTGGTCCCTATGGTGAGACTCAATTCTCATGAGACTTCAGTCCAAATCTCATGGGATTTCAGTCCAAAGCTTGAGGCTCAAATTTAGTGAGACTTTGGTCCAAATCTTGGGTGATTTCCATCCCAATCTAGAGACTCAAGTCTTGTTAGACTTCAAAATCTCACAGGATTTTGTTCCCCATCCTGAGACACAAGTCTCTCAACACTTCAGTCAAAATATTGCTGTATTTTGATCCCTATCTTGAGACTCAAGTCTCGTGAGACGTCATTACAAATCTCGTGGGAATTCATTCCGAATACTGAGTCTCAAATCTCGTGAGACGTCAGTCCAAATCTCATGGTATTTTGGTTCCAATCATCAGACTCACATCTCATGAGACTTCAGTCCAAATCTCATGGGATTTCATTCCCAATATTGAAACTCAAGTCTCGTTACTTCAATCCAAATTTCATGGTCCCAATCTTGAGACTCAAGACTCATGGATCTTCAGTCCAAAACTCACGAGATTTCTTTCCCAATCCTGAGACTCAAATCTCATGAGAAATCAGTCCAAATCTCACGTGACTCAGTCCCAATCTTGAGACTCAAGTCTCATGAGACTACATTCAAAATCTTGCAGGAATTCTTTCATATCTTGAGAATCAACTCTCATGAGATGTCCTCCCATATCTCTCAGGATATTGGTTCCAATCAGGAGACACAAGTATCATGAGACTTCAGTCAAAATCTCTCGGCATTACTGTCATATCTTGAGACTCAAGTCTTTGAGATGGCAGCCAAATTTTGTGGGATTTCGGTCCCAATCTTGATACTCAAGTCTCATGTCACTTGAGTCCAAATCTCCTGGCATTTCGGTTCCCATCCTGAGACACAACTCTCTGGAGACTTCAATCAAAATCACTGTATTTCAATCCCAATCTTGAGACTCAAGTCTCATGAGATGCCATTCCAAATCTTGTGAGAATTCATTCCAAATACTGAGTCTCAAAAATCGTGAGACATCAGTCCAAATCTCACTGGATTTCAGTTTGAATCATCAAACTCAAGTCTCGTGAGGCTTGAGACCAAATATTGCAGGATTTCCATCCCAATCTTCAGACTCAAGTCATGTGAGACTTCAGTCCAAATTTCGCAGGAATTTGGCCCCAAACTTGAGACTCAATTCTCGTGGGAGTTCAGACAAAATCATGGTATTTTGTTCCCAATCTTGAAACTCAAGTCTCATGAGACTTGAGTCCTAATTATGCAATATTTCAGTCCCAATCTTGAGACTCAAGTCTGGTGAGACTTCAGTCCAAATCTCGTGGGTTTTTTGGTCATAATCTTGAGACCCAAGTCTCATGAGACTCCAGTGAAAATCTTGCAGGATTTCTGTCATATCTTGAGACTCATGTCTCATGGGACTGCAGTCCATATCTCAGGGGATTTTTGTCCCAATCTTGACTCAAATGCCATGAGACATTAGTCCAAATCTCATGAGATTTCAGTCCCACTCTTGAAACTCAACTCTTGTGTGACTTCAGTTCAAATCTCGTGAGATTTTGGTCCCAATCTTGAGACTCAAATCTCATGAGACATCAGTCCAAATGTTGTGGCATTTCCATCCTAATTTTGAGACTCAGACTCCTGAGACTTCACTCCAAATCTTGCTGGAGTTTTGTCCCAATGGTGAGACTCAATTTTCGTGAGACGTCAGTCCAAATCTTGCATGACTTTGGACCCAATCTTGAGATCAGATCTCATGAGACTTCGGTCCAAATATCGCGGGATTTCCATCCCAATCTTGAGGTTCAAGTCTCATGAGATTTCAGTCTAAATCTCATGGGACTTTGGTCCACACCCTGAAACACAAGTCTCTCAAGACTTCAGTCAAAATCTCATGGTATTTTGATCCCAATCTTGAGACTCAAGTCTCTTGAGATGTCATTCCAAATCTTGAGTTAATTCATTTCAAAAACTGAGTCTCAAATCTCATGAGATTTCCATCCAAATCTCATGGGATTGTGGTCCCAATCTTGAGACCAAATTCTCTCAGGACTTCAGTCAAATTCTCCAGGAATTTTGTTCCCAATCTTGAGACTCAATCTTGATTTGAGTCCAAATCTCACAGGATTTCTGTTCCAATCTTGAGACTCGAGTCTGGGGAGACCTTCATCTAAATCTCACAGGATTTCAGTCCTGATCCTGATACACAAGTCTTTTGAGACTTCAGTGAAAATATGGCGGAATTTTGATCCCAATCTTGAGACGCAAGTCTCGTGAGATTTCAGTCCAAATCTCATGGGATTTCATTCCCAATCTTGAGACTCAAATCTTATGGGACATCAGTCCAAATCTTGCAATATTCAGTCCCAATCTTGAGACTCAAGTCTTGTGAGATTTCAGTCCAAATCTGGCGGGACTTTGGTCCCAATTTTGAGACTCAAATCTTGTAAGATATCAGTCCAAATCTCATGGGATTTCATCTTAATCTTGAGACTCAAGTCTCAGGAGACTTTCATCCAAATCTCACAGGATTTCAGTCCCAATCTGATACACAAGTCTCTTGAGACTTCAGTCAAAATCTCGCTGTATTTTGATCCCAATCTTGAGACTCAAGTACCATGAGATGTCATTCCAAATCTCATGGGAATTCATTCTGAATCCTGAGTCTCAAATCTCTTGAGACTTCAGCCCAAATCTCATGGGATTTTGGTCCCAATCTTGAGACTCAAGCCTCGTATGACTTCAGTAAAAATCTCCTAGGAATTCATTCCAAATCCAGCATCTCTAATCTCGTGAGAATTCAGTCATAATCTCTTGGGATTTGGTCCTAATCATGGGACTCAGGATTCATGAAATAGCATTCCAAATCTCATGGCAATTCATTGCGAATCCTGAGACTCAAATCTTGTGAAACTTCAGTCAAAATGTCATGGGGTTTCGGTCCCAATCTTGAGACTCAAGTCTCTTGATACTTCTGTCCTTGTCTTGTGGGACTTCAATCCCAATCTTGAGACTCAAGTCTCGTGAGACATCAGTCCAAATCGCACAGGATTTTGATCCCAAACTTGAGACTCAATTCTTGCGAGACTTCAGTCAAAATTGCGGGATTTTGTTCCCAATCTTGAGACTCAAGTCTTGTGAGACTCCAGTGAAAATCTTGCAGGATTTCTGTCATATCTTGAGACTCATGTCTCATGGGACTGCAGTCCATATCTCAGGGGATTTCACTCCAAATCTCGTGGGTCTTCAGTCATATTTGAGACCCAAGTCTCGTGAGACTTCAGTCAAAATCTCACAGGATTTCTGTCATATCTTGAGACTCAAGTCTAATGAGACATCAAGCCAAATCTCACGAGAGTTCTGTCCCAATCTTGACTCAAGTCTCGTGAGACTTTATTCCAAATCTCATGGAATATTGGTCCCAATCTTTTGACTCACATCTCATAAGACTTGAGTCCAAATCTCATGGACCTACCTTCCCAAATATCAGACTCAAGTCTTGTGAGACTTCCATTCAAATCTCACAGGATTTTGGTCCCAATCTTGAAACTCAAGTCTCATGAGGGATTTCCATCCCAATTTTGAGACTCAAGTGTCATGAGACCTGAGTCCACATGTTGCAGATCAGTCCCAATCTTGAGACTCAAGTCTCATGATACTTCAGTCCAAATCTTGTGGGATTGTGGTCCCAATATTGAGACTCAAGTCTCGTGAAACTTCAGCCCAAATCTCACAGGATTTTGGTCACAATCTTGAGACTCATGTCTCGTGAGACTTCATTCAAAATCTCCTGGGAATACATTCAGAATCTAGAATCTCAAATCTCATGAGAATTCAGTCATAATAACTTGGTATTTTGGTCCTAATTTGAGATTCATGACTCATGAAACTTCATTCCAAATCTCATGGGAATTTATTGCTAATCCCAAGTTTCAGATCTCGTGAGACTTCATTCAAAATCTCACGGGATTTTAGCCCCAATCTTGAGACACAAGTCTCATGAGACTTGAGTCCAAATCTCATGGGATTTCCATCCCAATTTTGAGACTCAAGTCTAGTGAGACTTTAATCCGTATCTCGTGGGATTTCGGTCACAATCTTGAGAGTCAAGTCTTGTGGGACTTCAATCTAAATCTTGTGGGCTTTTGGTGCCAGTCTTGAAACTCAAGTTTCATGAGACTTCAGTACAAATCTCTTGGGATTTTGGTCCCAGTCTTTTGATTCAAGTCTTGTGAGACCTGAGTCCAAATCTCATCAGATTTCCATCCCAATCTTGAGACTCAGGTATCATGAGACTACAGTCTATATCTCATGGGATTTCATTCCCAATTTGAGACACAGGTCTCATGAGACATCAGTCCAAATCTCGCGAGATTTAGGTTCCATTCTTGAGACTCACGTTCATTTGGTTCCTGAATCTCATCTCATGAGACATCAGTTCAAATCTCGGTCCCAATTTTGAGACTGAAGTCTCATGAGATTTGAGTCCAAATCTCTCGGGATTCTGGTCCCAATCTTGAGGTTCCAGTCTCGTAAGATTTCAGTTAACATCTCGTGGGATTTCAGTCCCAATACTGAGTCTGAAGTCTCATGGGACATAAGTCCAAATGTCGCAGGATCTCGGTCCCAAATTGAGACCCAAGTCTCCAGAGACTTCAGTCAAAGTGCCATGGGATTTTGATCCAATTATTAAGACTCAAGTGTCCTGAGATTTCAGTCCAACTCTCATGGGATTTTGGTCTCAATCTTGACACTCAAGTCTCGTGAGACTTCAGTCCAAATCTCGCGGGATTGCCTTACAAATCTTGACACTCAAGTCTCATGAGACTTCAATCAAAATATCGTGGGATTACTGTCATATCTTGAGACTCACGTCTCCTGAGACTTCAGTCCAAATCTTGTGGGATTTCAGTCCCAATCTTGAGACTCAAGACTAGGGAGACTTCAGTCCAGATCTTGCGACATTTTGGTCCCAATCAGGAGAATCACATCTCTTGAGACTCTAGTCTAAATCATGTAGTATTTTGGTCCCAATCTTGACACTCAAGTCTCATGAGACTTCATTCCAAATCTCATGGGATGTCCATCCCAATCTTGAGACTCAAGTCTGGTGAGACTTCAGTCCAAATCATGTGGAATCACGGTCCCAATCATGAGACTCAAATCTCGTGAGACTTCAGTCCAAATCTCACAGGACTTCAGTCCCAATCTTGAGACTTAAGTCTCGTGAGACGTGAGTCCAAATCTCTTGTGATTTCAGTCCCAATCTTGAGACTCAAGGCTCATGATATTTCTGTCCAAATCTTGCGGGATTTCATTCCCAATCTTGAGACTCATGGCTCATGGACGTCACTCCAAATCTCATGAGATTTTGGTCACAATCAAGACTAGCGAGACTTCATTCCAAATCTCACGGCATTTCAGTACCAATCAGGAGACTCACGTCTCGTGAGACTTCAGTCCAAACATGTGGTATTTCAGTCCCAATCTTGACACTCAAGTCTCATAAGACTTCAAGCAAAATCTCATGAGATTTCTGCCCCAACATGACAATCAATTCTCACAAGACTTCAGTATAAATCTCACAGGATTTTGGTTCCAGTCTTGAGACTCAGATCTCATGAGATTTCAGTCCAAATCTCTCCAGATTCAGTCTCAATCTTGAGACTGAAGTCTTGCAAGACTTCAGTCAAACTCTCGTGGGTCTTCAATCCCAATCACGAGACTCAAATCTTGTGAGACTTCAGTCTAAAACTCATGGGACATCAGTCCCAACATTGAAACTGAAGTCTCATGAGACTTCAATCCAAATCTCACGGGATTTTATTCCCAATCTTGAGACTCATGTCTCATGATACTTCAGTCCAAATCTTGCGTGATTTCAGTCCCAGTATTGAGACTCACGTCTCGTGAGACATCATTCCAAATCTCATGGGAATTCACTCCAATTCCCGAGTCTCAAATCTCGTGAGACTTCAGTCCATATCTCGCGGGATTGCGGTTCCGATCTTGAGACTCAAGTCTCCTGAGACATCAGTCCAATTCTCACCTGATATTGGTCCCAATTTTGAGACTCAATTCTCATGATATTTCAGTCCAAATATCCTGGGAACTGATTCTGAATCCGGAGTCTCAAATCTCATGAGACTTCAATCATAATCTCTTGGAATATCCATCCTACTTTTGAGACTCAGGACTTGTGAAACTTCATTCCGAATCTCGTGGAAATTCGTTGCGAATCCCAAGTCCCAAATCTCGTGAGACTTCAGTGAAAATCTTGTGGGAATTTTGTCCCAATCTTGAGACTCAGTACTGATGTGTCTTCAGTCACAATCTCATGGGATTTATGTCATATCTTCACACTCAAGTCTCGTGAGACTTTAGTCCAAATCTCGGGTGATTTCCCTCCTGATTGTGAGACTCAAGTATCAAGAGAGTTCAGTCCATATCTCGCTGGATTTCATTCCCAATCTTGAAACTGTGAGACTTCAGTCCTAATCTTGTGGGATTTCAGCCCCAATCTTGAGACTCAAGACTCTTCAGACATCATTGCAGATCTTGTGGGAATTTATTCCAAATACCTAGTCTCAGATCTCATGAGACGTCAATCCAAATCTCGTGGTATTTCTGTCCCATACTTGAGACTCAAGTATGGTGAGACTTCAGTCCAAATCTCTCGGGTTTTCCATCCCAATCTTGACACTCAGGTCTCGTGAGACATCAATCAAAATCTCACTAGATTTCGATAGCAATCTTGAGACTCAAATCTCATGAGACTTCAGTCCAAATCTCTTGGAAAATTGGTCCCAATCTTGTGACCCTAGTTTCATGATACTTGAGTCCAAATCTTGCAAGATTTCCATCCCTATCTTGAGACTCAAATCTCATGAGATTTCTGTCCAAATCTTGCAGGATTTCATTCCACATCTTGAGACTCGTCTCTTGTGGACTTCAGTCCAAATCTCATGGGATTTTGGTCCCAATCTTGAGACTCAAGTCTTGTGAGACGTTATTCCAAATCTAGTGGGAATTCATTCTGAATCCCTAGTCTCAAATCTTGTGAGACTTCAGTCCAAATCTCACAGAACTTCCATTGCAATGTTGAGACTCAAGTCTTGTGAGATGTCAGTCAAAATCTTGCAAGTTTTCGATCCCAATCTTGAGACTCAAATCTCATGAGACTTCAGTCCAAATATCGTGGGATTTGGTCCCAATGTTGAGACTGAAGTCTCGTGAGATTTGAGTCCAAAGCTCGTGGAATTCAGGCCCCAGTCTTCAGGTTTCCATCTTGTGAGATTTCAGTTACCATCTTCCAGGATTTCAGTCCCAAATTGAGATTCCAGTCTCGTGAGACTTCAATAAAAATGTCATGGGATTTTGATCCAAATATTAAGACTCAAGTGTCCTGAGACTTAAGTACAAATCTCATGAGATTTCGGTCCCAATCTTGACACTCAAGTCTCATGAGACTTCAGTCCAAATCTCGTGGGATTGCTTTCCAAATCTTGACATTTAAGTCTCGTGAGACTTCAGTCAAAATATTGTGGGATTACTGTTACATCTTGAGACTCACATCTCGTGAGACTTCAGTCCAAATCTCATGGGATTTCAGTCCCAATCTTGAAACTCAAGACTAGGGAGACTTCAGTCCAAAATCTCATGGGATTTTGGTCCCAATCAGGAGACTCAAGTCTCATGAGACTTCAGTCCAAATCACATGGGATTTCAGTCCTAATCTTGACACTCAGGTCTTGTGAGATTCAGTCCAAATCTCACGGGATTCAGTCGCAATCTTGAGACTCAAGTCTTGCAAGACTTCAGCCAAACTCTCATGGGTTTTTGATCCCAAAATTGAGGCTCAAATATCGTGAGACTTCAGTCCAAAACTCACGGGTCCTAATTTGGTCCTAATCTTCAGACTCATGTCTTGTGAGACTTGAGTCCAAAATCATGGGATTTCAGTCCCAATCCTGAGGCTCCAGTCTCATGATATCAGTTAACATCTCACAGGATTTTGGTCCCAACATTCAGACTGAAGTCTCGTGAGTCTTCAGTCAAAATGTCATGGGATTTTGGTCCAAATATTAAGACTTGTGTGTCATGAGACGTCAGTCCAAATCTCATGAGAATTCAGTCACAATATTGAGACTCAAGTCTCGTGAGACTTCAGTCCAAATATCGTGGGATTTCTGTTATATCTTGAGACTCAATTCTGATGAGACTTCAGTCCAAATCTTGCATGATTCTGGTCCCAATCTTGAGACTCAAGTCTTGTGAGACATCTTTCCAAGTCTCGTGGGAATTCATTCCAATTCCTGAGTCTCAAATCTCATGAGACTTCAGTCCAAATTTCACAGGATTTTGGTCCCAATCTTGAGATTCAAGTCTGGTGATACTTCTGTCCTAATGTCTTGGGATTCTGGTCCCAATCTTGAGACTCAAGTCTCATGAGACTTCGGTCCAAATATCAGGGGATTGAGACTCATGTCTCGTGAGACATCATTCCAAATCTAGTGGGAATTCATTCCAAATCCCTAGTCTCAAATCTCGTGAGACCTCAGTCCAAATCTCGTGGGACTTCTAAACCAATGTTGAGACTCAAGTCTTGTGAGATGTCAGTCAAAATCTCATGGGTTTTTTTATCCCAATCTTGAGACTCAAATCTCATGAGACTTCAGTTCAAATTCCTCTGGATTTCGGTCCAAATCTTGAGACTGAAGTTTGCGGGATTCTGGTCCCAATCTTGAGGCTCTAGTCTCGTTAGATTTCAGTTAACATCTCCTGGGATTTCGGTCCCAATATTGAGACTGAAGTCTTCTGAGTCATCAGTCCAAATGTTGCAGGATTTAGGTCCCAATTTGAGACTCCAGTCTCGTGAGACTTCAGTCAAAATGTTGTGGGGTTTTGATCCAAATATTAAGACTCAAGTGTCCTGAGACTTCAGTCCAAATATCGCAGGGTTTCAGTCCCAAACAGGAGACTCAAGTCTCATGAGACTTCAGTCCAAATCACGTGGGATTTTGTCCCAATCTTGACACTCAAGTCTCGTGAGACTTCAAGCAAAATGTCGCGGGATTTCTGCCCCAAACTGAGTCTCAATTCTCATGAGACTTCAGTATAAATCTCATGAGATTTCGGTTCCAATCTTCAGACTCAGTTTTCATGAGACTTCAGTCCAACTCTTGTGAAATTCACTCGCAATCTTGAGACTCAAGTTTTATAAGACTTCAGTCAAACTCTCATGGGTTTTTTATCCCAATCTTGAGACTCAAATCTCATGAGACTTCAGTCCAAAACTCATGGGACTTTGGTCCCAATCTTGAGACTGAAGTCTTGTGAGACTTGAGTCCAAATCTCACGGGATTTCTCCCTATCCTGAGGCTCCAGTCTCATGAGTTTTCAGTTTACATCTCGTGGGATTTCGGTCCCAATATTCAGACTGGTGTCTCATGAGACTTCACTCCAAATGTCACTGGATTTTGGCCCCAAACATGAGACTCTACTCTCATGAGACTTCATTCAAAATGTCATGGGATTTTGGTCCAAATATTAAGACTCATGTGTCATAAGACTTCAGTCCAAATCTCGTGAGAATTCTGTCCCAATTTTGAGACTTAAGTCTCGTGAGAATTCAGTCCAAATCTCATGGGATTGAGGTCCAAATCTTGAGACTCAAGTCTCATGAAACTTCGGTCCAAATATCATGGGATTTTTGTCATATCTTAAGACTCTAGTCTCATGAGACTTCAGTCCAAATCTCGTGTGATTCTGGTCCCAATCTTGAGACTCAAGTCTCATGAGACGTCATTCCACATCCCCTGGGAATTCATTCCGATTCCCAAGTCTCAAATCTCGTGAGATTTCAGTCCAAATCTCATGGGATTTCGGTCCCAATCTTGTGATTCAAGTCTTGTGAGACTTCAGTCCAAATCTCATGGGATTTCTGTTGTATCTTGAGACTCAAGTCTCATGAGTCTAGGGGCCTGGCTTGCCCTATCTCTCCATGCTGAGCTGAGTGCATGGGTCAGCCAGAGTGGGAGACTCCAAGTTGGTGATGGTGACATGGGGGCCGTCGAATGGTGTGGTGGCCTCCAATGTGCATGCAGATTTAAGCTGCTCTGAATTTTTGCAGAGTTCCAAATGACATGGTTTCATGATGGTTGACTTGCTGAGTGAACAGGTATGCCTCATGTGTACCTAATCTCTACAGCTTGGGGGCCAGGCCTTGGGTGGCCCTATAAACCCAACCTTTCTGGGTTGTGGGGACCCCACCCGGTTGACTGATTTTAGCGCTTGAGTCATCTTTGGTGCCAAAGTCCAGTTTAGTGTCTAGGGGGCTGCTGAAGCTGATATTGTTTTCTGGGATGCATACTGATTTCTCCAGCTTTGACAAATTTGTGTAGCTATACTTGGCATGGTTAACATTTGGCTGGCAGGTGAAGTTCTCTGGTATGGGTCTTGTGTCCTCCATCTGTGGGCCTTGGAGTCTCTGGACAGAATCCTGAAATTCCAAATGAGGGTCAGGGTTAGCTCCTAGGTTTTGGCATGCCCGATCTTGAGCCCTGAATTGAGCTCTCTAGGGGGCTGAGTTGAGGACATGCATTTGTCTGAGTGCCCAAATTCAGGATACTGTCCAGCGTGCTGCCACATGCCAGGATGTCCTCTGGTAAGCATACTGATTTTGACCCCTCTCAGGGTTCTGTGGTGCTCCAACTGTTATGGTTTCCTTTTGTATGGCATGTGGAATTTTTGGGTGTGGATCTTATATCCTCAATCTGTGGAGCCTGGGACCAGGAATCTGGAAAGTTAGAGGACATCCTCCTCTCTGGACACTTGAACTCATTCTTGGGGAATTTGTGTCCTGATTCCCAGGAAGCTGTTCTCCATGGGATTTGGACTGAGTTAGTGTAGGGGATGGTGTGATCCACCCCTCCCGCCATGCCGCAAGCCACCAAAAACTTTGGTGGAGGTACCCGTGAATGTGGATGAAAGTCCCTCCAGGCTTTCCCCACCAAGAATCTGGAAAGCCACATACCCTGTGGGCTGGGGAAATATGTCCTTTGCATCCCTGGGACGTGCACTTGGGCAAGCGCTCATCTAAGGCACAGATAGCCATGATCCTCCCTCAAAGTGAAAGAGCTCTGCAAAGTTGCAATCATTGACACCAAAAAAATTTTTTCCATTGTTCCTTGTCTGTTTACCATGAATTCTTTGACACTATTTCTTCTTACTTCACTTAATCAAGTAAATGCTTTTGTTTCTACTTACCATCATTAAAAATAGCTTAATCTTAAATATCGTACAGCTCTGTGAAGATTGTCAGGGCTTTTAAATGGTTAAATAAAGGGATTGATATAAGAAATAAAACTATACTAACAAAAACATTGCCATGAACACAAAGAATCCATAAATAAAGAGTTCTAAATCCAGTCATGGAAAAACAGGCTTGAGCAAATGCTTTTACCTTTGCAAAAGAAGTTATTTTTCTCCTTGACACCAAGCAGACTAACTTTTGGTCATTGTATTAATAATGTAGCTAAAACTTTGTACATAAATCATCAATCCTTTCAATTGCCTTCTTGTTTGTAAGACCTGCATAAAAAACACCATACCATTAGTCTGCCCTTTATTGTCTAGGCACCGAATGTAGAGACTGTAAAAAACCAAAAACCTTACTGAACAACATGTCCTTGATTTGGTTCAGGGAGTTAACTCTTAACTGTAGATAAATGCACCTGCAAAAACATGTTTCAATAATTAAGGCACTAGGTTTCTCTAACAAAGACACCATGTAATCCAAAATCACTTTGTTAAACTTTAACCTAAACTGCATCCCCCAACCTCCTCACTTTGGAATAATAAAAAACTGGGACCCTTGACAGTCAAGAGAGACAAAAGCAGAGGCAAAGCCAGAGAGCCAGAGAGCCTAAGAGCCAGAGAGCCTGTGAAGAGAGAACCTGCAAAGCCAGAGCCCATAGCCCAGAGGCCAGAGCCCAGAGTCAGAGGCCAGAGCCCAGAGGCCAGAGCCCAGAGTCAGAGGCTAGATCCCAGAGGCCAGGGCCAGAGCCAGAGCCAGAGCCAGAGCCTGCTTCATAGGTCTCTCCTAACTAACCTCAGGTCTGTCAGCTTGCATCAGATCTCGGTGTCTGTGTCATTACTTCACCTGCCAGACATCCCTTGGTTCGGGACCCACATCTCTGCTGTGGCTGGTCCCCGGCAAGTTAGGACCCAATGGAGCTGTGTTGGGGACCAACACTGCCCACCACCCAGCGTATCTACCTGGGGCTGCCCTGTGTGGCCCATGGCGGGGGGTGACTTGCAGCCTTGTCCGGCGTCTCATGCTAGAGTTCAGCACTTCCTCCCTTGGCTCCATGTTGCAGTGTTCCATCTCCAGCAGCCCTCCCTGGACAGCTCAGCGCTTCATCCTGCCATGGCAAGTGTGCCCTGTGCCCTTTTCCCACCTCCTGTGTGTCAAGCAGCTCGGCACCACCCCCGTTGTAACAGGCAGCCAAGTCTCACCGTTTCCAGTATGTCCCTGTGTCTCCCACTGCAGCTGCCCTTTGACCTCTGGTGGCAGGAGACTGTGCAGCTGTTCATCACAGCCTCTTCCTCAGGGGCCCCACAGTGCCTCTCAAGGGCACTCACCAGGTCGCTCCCTGGGTCTCATGGGATGTGGCCAGAGGTGCCATGGTTTCCTTGGGTTCACACTGGTCTGGAAGGGCGACTTCACGAGGCTTGGACTGAGGTTTCTGGAGATGGGGACCCAGCTCCCAAGAGGCATCGAAAATTTTCACTTGAGCTGTAGTGTTCTGTTTCTAGCACCCCTCCCTAGGCAGCTCAGCACTGCTTCCAGCCATGGCAGGCATGCGTGCTGCCTCTTTCCTGCCTCCTGCTTGGTAGGCCAACCAGACCTGCCCCAAGGGGTGACAGGAAGCCAAGCCATACCCTTCCCAGTCTGGCTCACATCAATGCACTCCCCTCCATATGGCTGTCAGCAGCATGGCATCGCCTTCCTGCTGCTTCCTTCTGCAACTGATGCCTGCTTCCATTGATGAGCCACTACACTGCCCCTCCAAGTGGCATCTCCCAGTTCTACCTCCTTTGGCCTCAGGTGGCAGAGACTGCACAGCCACTCCCTGTGGCATCTGCCATGGCAGCTCCCCAGTGCCTCTGGTCATGGTCCTCTGTGCTCACCCTGAGAGTCCTCACCATGTGCGGGCTGAGTTCTCATGATACCCGGCCAGAGGTTCCATGATTTCCCTGAGTTCTCACTAGTCTTGAAGGGATTTCTCATTAGGGTTGAAGTGTGGTCTAGACATGGTTATGCAGCACTCTCAAGATCTAGAGTAATTTCCATGGTTTGTTTGCCTGAGACCTCCCATGGGTGGGATTGCCTGTGCATGTCTCTTTGTCTTCTCCTGCATCATGAAACACTTTCTCAAGAAATTTCTGTCTACATCCAAGGGATCAAATGTTGTCTTTGCCTCTGGTGTTTGTGCATAATTCTGCTGCTCTGATTGTTTCTTGGAGCCCCAAATGGCACAGCTTCCTGCTGGATGACAGTTGAGTCCACTGAAATGACTCATGTGTACCTAATCTCTATAGCTTTGGGGATAATACTCTGGGTACAGAGGGCTGGAATTCAAATCTAAGGTTAAATTTAAGACCTAGAGGCCCTGTGAGCCCAAACTGCAGCACTGAGATGAGCTCTCTGTGTGGCTTAGTTGAGGGCTTTGGCCAGTTTCAATGCCAGTCTCCAGGTTAGTATCAATGAGGCTGCTGAATGTGACCTTGTTCTCTGGTAGGAAATCAGATTTCTCTTGCTAGAGGGTTTTGCATAGTTCCAAGGGACATGGTTATCTTTTGGCTTGCAAGCAGAATTCTCAGGTATGTGTCTGGAGTCCTCAATCTGTGACTTCAGGGCCCAGGATTCTGGGAAGAGAAGCCTGAAATTCTCAACGAGGTTGAGGATTAGTTCCTAGGGGTTTGGCAGGCCTGAAATTCCAGCACTGAGCTGACCTCTCTGACGTCGAGTTGAACGTGTGCATTTGTCTGAGTGCCTGAATCCAGGTTATTGTCCGGGGGGCAGCAGAATGTCGGATGTACCCTGGTAGGCATGCAGATATTTTTCAGTCTGAGGGTTTTTTGGAACTCCAAATGACAAGGTTTCCTTTTGGTTGGCATGCAGAATCCTCTGGTGTGGATGTGGTGTCCTCAATGTGTGGAGTTTGGGCCCAGGACTTTGAATACAGCAGTCTGAAATTTCAACTTAGGCTTAGGGTTCAGGCTTAGGGGCCCAGTAAGCCCAATCTTCCAGTGTGCAGTCAAGCTCCCTTGTGGTCTGAGTTGAGGGTATGGGTCTGTCTGACTGCACACCTCCATGTTAGTGTCCAGGGGCTGCTGAAAGTGGGGGAGTAACGTGGTAAGCATGCTGATTTCTCCTGCTCTGAGGGAGTTGTGGAGCTCCGAATGTCATGGCTTCCTTCTGGCTAGAAGGCATAGTTCTCTGGTATGACTCATGTGTCCCCAATCTCTATAGTGTGGGGGCCAAGTTTCTAGGGACAGAAATCTGAAAATCCAAAGTAGGGTTAGATTTAGGTTCTAGGGGTCCAGTAGATCTAAACTGAAAACAATGAGCTGAGATGGAGCTTGGTTTCTGAGTTTTAGGAATGGGAGACAATAGATTTGAAAGAGCAGTGTGGTACTGATGTGGAGCTTAGTGTACAGTGAGTGAAGTTTGCAAGTGGGGAGTTGGAAACGTTGGTTTTCAGGGAAGTTATTGTCCAGGTTACCAGCACAGAGTCATTTGGCTGGTCTGTCTCATCGGACCAGTTCATGCTTTGGAAGTACAGCTTGAAGGGGGCTTGAAACCCTAGGCCACTTGAAGAATGATCTGGAAGGGACACCTGAGTGTACACAAACCCAAGGAATTCCAAAGCTAATAATGAACACATTTTTGAGACTAAAGTCTCTTTGTAGGTAGCATCTAACTGGGATTGGGTGCTCTGGGTGTTATAGTCACCATGTCCACAGAGGTGAGCCCTGAAGGGTCATCAGATCAAATAGCAGGGAGATGGTGAGGCCGTGGCAGTGGGCCATCCCTCCTGATGTGCAGGCCAGCTTGCTCCAAGGACAGAGCTCTGCATTCTTGCCAGCCTCCTGCTACAGATGTGATATGAAAGTTGCATCCTGTTTGGTTCTCAAGCTCTCAGCTGAGCAAGGGGCTTAATGGTAAGCAGCCCACTGGCAGAATTATGGATTCTTGCCCAGTGTGCCACTTGCATCCTTTGATGAGGTGCAGCCATTGTCCTCTCCCTGGTGTCTGTGAATTCAGCCAGTAGAAGCACTTCTTCCAGAGTCAAACTCCTGAGAAACCTTCTCCATTCCTGTGTTGTATGGAACTGAATGTTGTATGTTGTTTTCATTTGGAACTGAAGTCTCAGCTCCTGCCCTTAGGTTCCAAGACCACACAGCATACTAGTGTCCTTGAAGCTCTGGTTCCAAATGGGTCCTGACGTGCAAGATAGGCCTAAAACTTGGCAGCCAGCTTCTGCTGCTGCTGCTGCTGCTGCTTCAGGTACCTTCCTGAAAACTGGGCAGTAAGGCCCAGTTCCTGGTGATGTCCCAGGAAAGATGGACAAGGGCACCATTCTGCCGCACCATAGGAGGATGCTGGACGTCAAGCACAGGTGGCTGGTGCAGGGAAGAGACATGTCTGTTTCCCAGGACCTTGGCCAGAGGGATACTTGGACCCTGGGATGATTTTATGCTAAGCTTTTTCAGATGGGTACATGAGGTAAGGGGAAGAAGTGTGTGTGCTCCCCCAGCATTGTGGAAGGTGTCCAGTTTCAGGTTTCATGTGCAAATGGATTTCACTTATGGCTTATTTTCCTGATGGCCATCAGGATACCATAGGGGGACCAATGTCTGTGGCATCCTGACTGTGCAAGGGCTCTGGTCACCATTTCCCCCAGGTCTCTGGGCTATGCAATCAGAGCAAGTCAGTGGTGAAACCATCCAAGTAAACCTCTGTGTCTCTCTTGCAAAGATGGATGGGTAACTGGGATAACTGATCTGGGAATAGAAAGCAGGAGACACGACTGGGGTGCTGAAGGGGAAGTGGGGATGCTGCTCGCTATGCACATAGGGACCAGGTGGGACTTCACTAGGAAGGGGATGCTTGAGCAAGATCTAAAGAAGGTGAGTCATATCCCATCAAGAGCATTCTAAATGGGAGGGAAAGCATGTGTAAAGGCCCTGGGGCAGGAACAGCAGGCCACTCAGGTTCAATCTCCATCTTGCATGGTCTTGTGGCCACAGAAGACAGCTCAGGACACGACCACAGGGAAGGGAGATTAGGATGACAGAAAGCCAGTGCAGGGGTGTGACCACATAGGATCATGCCTCATTGGGCCACCCTGGCTACAGTGTTGAGAACAGATGATACAGATTTGAGGAAGGGCAAGGAAGGTCCATGATGAGGTTTCCTAGGAACTCAGGCAAGAGATGAGCTCTAGCGTGGCCCAGACAGGTGGCCTTGGAAGGAGTGGTGAGTACTTGTCTGGGTACGCTTTGAAGATAGAGCTCACGGGACTTGTTGACGGGTTTGATACTGGGAATGAGATAAAAGAAGAATTGAGGTAACTCCCAGCTCTTGTTGGTTGTGCTGAGTGAGGAGGAGGAGGAGGTTTCTGGGGATAGGAGGTAGTCCGTGTTCAGCATGCTGAGGAAAGTGCCTTTCACAATGGATCTTCTGCTGTTTCTGTCCTGGAGAACAGTCCATATCTACTCCCTCAGCATCTTCCAAGTACAAGTCTCCTCTGCTTTGCTCAAAGTTCAAGGAAGACATTTGTCTTTTTGGAAAGATCTATTTCATTACCCACTTCAGTAGCAGGAAGCAACCTAAAGACGATTTCCCTCTTAGGAGAAAGGTCAAAGAGTGGGCATTGTGTTTAGCCTGTGTTTTGTGGGAACCACTACAGAGGCGACATGAACCACATGCAGGTCCTTTCTGGGCTCTGCTCTCCATGTCCAGCCGCCAGCACTTTGAATTGTGTCTGTGAGCATCTGCAGTGCTTGATCTCCATTCGTTTTGTGCCACTGTCCTGCAGTCTGATCGCTCATATGGGTTCTCTCTGCAAGGCATGGAGTGCCATGATCCTCCCTCAAAGTAAGGGAGCTATGCAAAGTTGCGGCCATTAACACCCCAAAACATTTGTTTCCATTATGCTTTGTCTGTTTAGCTATTATAAGTTCCTTAACCCTATTTCTTCTTATGTTACCTATATTCAAGTTAATTATTTCTTCTGCTCTTAGTTTTGAACTCTCTAATGCCAATCCTTCTTTTCTAACACTTGGTAATTATAGGATTGTAGGTGCACAATATACCTGTTTTAAGATTTAGTAAAACCTTTACTAACATAAGTAGTTTAGATATTGCAACCTCCTGTATACATGACCTCCCTATGTTAGGGGAAGGTAAAGCATCCTAATGGGATAATAATTTATGGAAACCATCTGTTGAGTGCAACATGTCTGCCTATAATCAATTGTTCCATAGTTTAGGATATAATGAGGCACATCTGTTTAGTCATATGGACCCTTAAGGACACTATTGTCACTCGAGATTGATAAACCATCACTCAAAGAAACTCTTCAACCTTATGGCTCCCATCTGTGAAAATAATGAGCCACCACTTAAAGAAAACTCTTTGATCTTATAGTTTCCATCTGAAAATACACATAATACCATTCTATAAATAAAGAACCCTGAGAAAAGTGTTTTCAGGAGATCCCCACACCACTCTTTGAGTCCAGTCTCCTCATTGGAAAGTGCCAATGTCTTCCCCACCTTCTTTTTTTTTTTTCAAAGATTTTATTTATTTGACAGAGAGAAACACAGCCAGAGAGGGAACACAAGCAGGGGGAGTGAGAGAGGGAGAAGCAGGCTTCCCGCCAAGCAGGGAGCCCGATGTGGGACTCGATCCAGGGTCTCCAGGATCATGATCTGAGCTGAAGGCAGTCACTTAACCAACTGAGCCACCCAGGCACCTCCCTTTTTTTAAAAGGCCTTCCCCACCTTCTGGACCCTGCCAGTTCCTGGTTGCTGGGGCTGGCTCCCAGTAAGTGGCACCCAAACAGGGACATGAAGGTAAGTCCTCCCCCTTGATTGCTCGGTCAGTCGTGAAAGATAAGCTCCTGCCTCAGGGTGCTGCAGACCTGCCTGTAGAGAGTAGACAGGTTAAGAGACGGGGAAGTAGATCAGAACGTAGTGAGAACCTATGCGCCATATTGAGTCTGATTTTTTTACCACTATGTGTGAGTATAAATTAAAAAAAATGTGGTATAAATTATTTTTGCCCATTCTGTGATCCATTAGTACTTTGTTTTTCTTGTGGAATTTAAACATTGAACTTTATCTTATAAGTTTATGTCTAATACTTTCTTTTTCCTCTTATATATAAATAATTCTGTTATTTACATAAAAAAAGAAAGAGGACTCTTTATAGAAATGAATCAGCCAAAAATTCCTAAATCTACAGTGCCTCCTAAAAGGATGTTAAGCGACTGTGCCTCCTGAAAAGGATATTAAAGTTACTGTGCCTCCTGAAAAGGATGTTAAGAGTACCGTACCTCCTGAGAAGAACGTTAAAACTATTGCACCTCCCAAGAAAGATATTATAGTTGTTACACCTTCACAGGAAGATATTATTCCCTCTATTCCACCTCTTAAAATTGATTCATATTACAATTAGTAAGAAAGATAAGGAATGGGAATGCATTTTGTTGGAGGTAAAATAAGATAATTTTGTCGTAAATGAGATGGTTATTTGGAAAGAAATTGCATGGGACAAAATCAGAATGCAAAGAAAAGTTGTAGAAGTTTTGTGGAGGGAAAACTTTGGAATGGAATTTTGGATGTGGTGTGCATGTACTAAGATTGAAATGAATGGATTTTAAAATATAAAATTGAAAGTATGCTTTCTCTTTGTTCAAAAAGACAAGGTTCTCTCCCAGTGTTGTTCTGCTCTGAATAAAAAAAAATGTAAATAGTTGCTTTCTCTTTGCCTGCCCAGAGAAATCAGTTTCTATGATTTGTCTTTATCACCTCTTTTTTTTTTTAAGATTTTATTTATTTGACAGAGAGAAACACAGCCAGAGAGGGAACACAAGTAGTGAGAGTGAGAGAGGGAGAAGCAGGCTTCCCGCCGGGCAGGGAGCCCGATGTGGGACTTGATCCCAGGTCTCCAGGATCATGACCTGAGCCGAAGGCAGTCGCTTAACCAACTGAGCCACCCAGGCGCCCCTCTTTATCACCTCTTTAACATCCCGAATCCTATTTAGGCTTGTGCTTTAAAACTCTAAGTTTTTACCAAACTTTCCAAGATTTAAATTGTAAATGAAATCTTCTTAACTTATGAGGCCTTTGATTTGGTTTGCTAAATCGTTTGGGAGGTACTGTTAAACAAATAAGCCTTGAGTTACATTTGGATGGTGATATAACTATTCTGGAGGTAATGTGCCCTACCTAAACTCTTAATGTACTACTACAAGATCATTACTCAATGTTCTATTAAAATGTGTATCACAATATAACTAAACTTCCTTATCAATCATATCGTGGTGAACACTCAAATTGGATGATTAGCATTATCTGAGTTTTTTTTAATTTACAATTGTTATTGTCTTGCAAAATGAGTTTGATCTTAAAGTTCATATAAAGGACTTTTAGGACAAAAACAGGTATTCAATATCTCTAAGATCAATACTAAAGTGAATTAAAAAATTGCCAGGAGTAACTAAAAGTTGCATTGAACTAGACAGGGATTAGTAACATGGGACTAAATAAACTAAAAAGACCAGATGTGGTATTTACCTGGAGGCAAGGAGTGCTTGTGTCTTTCCACAGAATGCTGACTCTGAGCTATGGATTCTGGATCACATAATTCGGCCTTATGTCAGACCCTCCGCTGCCACCAGTAACTCAGCCCACATTCCTCCAAATCCCTCTTGACTGTCAAGCCATCTTGATCAACAACAACAATCCACAGAAGCTGGACACCACACCCGCCAGCACCCAACCCTGTAAAATCGCTGATCTGACTGATGAGCACAAAAGGCCCTAAAAATGAATGATGGTTATTCTATCACCTGTTCTGCCTGCATATTAACCAATTGTATCTCATCAAATGTTAATGCCAAATTGTCAATCAGCCCCATTACATAACACTTCCTGTTAAATTAACTGTTTCTTGGTAAGATGATTATGGATTACAGGTCATTAAAGAAATTAATAACTCTCTATTTGATACAAACATTTTGTAGCAGGATTAATAGTAGGTATTACTGCACTTATTGGTATTATTAGTTCATTTGCTATTGCCACTACAGCCTTAGTCAAAGAAATACATGCCACACATTATGTTAATGAATTAAAAAAGAATGTAAGCACCGCACTCTACTTGCAGGAATGAATCGACTGTGGAAAGAGCCAAGATGCCCTTCAACAGATGGATGGATAAAGAAGATATGGTCCACATATACAATGGATTACTATGCTTCCATCAGAAAGGATGAATATCCGACTTTTGTAGCAACATGGACTGGATCAGAAGAGATTATGCTGAGTGAAATAAGCCAAGTAGAGAAAGCCAAGTATCACATGGTTTCACTTACTTGTGGTACATAAGGGGTAATATAAAGGACAGTAGGAGAAGGAAAGGAAATGGAAAGTAGGGTATTTGGGGAGAGAAACAAAACATGAGAGACTTTGGACTCAGAAACAAACTCAGGGTCGTGGAGGGAAGGGGGTGGGGGGATGGAAGAACCTGGTGGTGAGTACTGAGGGCACGTATTGCATGGAGCACTGGGTGTGGGGCATAAACAATGAATCTTGGAACACCGAAAAAATAAAATTAAATTTAAAAATTAAAAAATAGAATAGATATAGAGGAGGCAGTCCTTTACCTAGGTACCCAAGTTAAAAACATTAAAACACAATTTACTACTCGCTATCGTTCCAACTATAAATGTATTTGTGTTACTCCTTACAAATATAATCATTCTGAGATTTCTTGGTATAAAGTCCAAGGCCATTTATGAGGTGTTTGGGAACACTTTGATCTTTCTCTAAAATTGGACCTATTGCACCAGCAAATTAGAGATATTAGTGATTCCTAAGATCCTGCACCTGGAGCAAAAGAAGTTGCCTCTTCCTTTTTCCAAACTCTTCGAATTCATACTGCTCATGCTAGTTGGTTTCCTGCAATTATTAATTTTGGTGTTGCTGGATTGGTGATCATCGCTTTGATCTTTCTCTTTCCAGTCCTCTGGATCTTAAAAACTGGCCTGCTGAACCTTCAGGTCAAGCTCAAGACCTTCCAGCTAAAATCATAAAATAAAAAAGGGGGATATGCCACAGACCTGTGGTCTGATCATTCATATGGGTTCCCTCTGAAAGGCATGAAGCACCATGACTCTCCCTCAAAGTGGGGGAGCTATGCAAAGTTGCAGTCATCGACACCCAAAACTATTTGCTTCCATTGTGCTTCGTCTGTTTAGCTATTATAAATTCCTTAACACTACTTCTTCTTACATTACTTAAAATCAAGTTAATTATTTCTTCTGCTCTTAGTTTTGAACTCTGTTATGCCAATCCTTCTTTTCTAAAGCTTGATAATTATAGGATTGTAGGTGCGTGACATACCCATTTTAAGGTTTAGTAAAGCCTTTATCAACATAAGTAGTTTAGATATTCCAACCTCCTATATACATGACCTCCCTATGTTAGGGGGAGGTAAAACATCCTAATGGGATAATAATTTGTAGAAACCATCTATTGCCCAGGATATGCCTGCCTGTAATGAATTGTTCTGTAGCTTAGGATATAATGAGGCTCCCCACAGTTTTGGGTATCCGTTAGGAAGTTCTGTCCAGAGACATAAGGAGAGGCAAAGAAAAGGAACTTTTGGTGTCTGATCATGCTCACTCATATTTCTGTGGAAATGAATGGTGACTCCTTTTCAGTTGACACCATTTCTGCTGTGAATGATTTCCTAGGAACACTGTACTTTCAAGTAATGGGGGGGCCTCTACCCCATCCTGTAGGTTTTGCTTTTGTCTCCATCATGCACAGAATATCCCATGACTTGCAGATTGTATCACTCCAACATGGCACCTTTGACTACCTTTGGTGTTAGTCTCAGGAGTAAGGACAGTGTGATCTGCTTAGGGGTGGAGACCTTCACAGACATCTGACTCTACCCCCTGTCACCTCTCACAGTGGACATGACCACATATGTTGGGGGGTGCTCACTGATGAAGCCCCAGGGCTCAGTACACAGCAGGGACCCCAGATCCTCTGCTGAATGAGGGAGGTTGTGAGGGAGTATTGGAGTGAGGGAAAGAGATATTGAGGAAGGATGAAAGAGAGTGAGGGTGAGAGGGAAGAAGGAAGGGAGGATGGGAGATAGGGAAGGAATATGGGAGGAAAGGCAGGAAGATAGGAGGGAGGTTGAGAGGGAAGGAAGGGAGAATAGGATGGAGGTAAGTAGGGGAAGGAGGGAGTGGGTATGGGAGGGAGGCAGAGTGGGAAGCAGGGAGGAAGGATAAAGGGATGATGGGAAGGAGGGAGGCAGATGGATTTGGGGAGGGAGGGAAGGGGTGGAGGGGAAGGAGAGAGGGGAGATGAGTGAAGGAGGGAATAAATGAGAGAAGGAGGAAGGGAGGCAGAGAGGGAGGGAGGCAGGGAGAAAGGGAGTGAGGGATGCCACAGAAGCTGACCCGTACATCAGCAGCAATTATTTGTGGTGAGATCTGAAGGCATCACAGCCTGGGCCCTGGATGGGGGCTCAGGGCAAATCCAACTGTCCTCGCACTGCTGAACTTCCTTCCCCTTGGCCCTCTGTTATCCTGGATTCTCTACTTCCTCAAACAATTCTGAATGTTCCCAGGAGCAGGGTGGCAGGTGGGGGGGGTCGCAGGAGGGGCTTCCTGGATCCCGTGTCCTGGATGACATAGTGACAGTAGCTATGGCACATTCTGTTAAGAGGACTAGGGCCAAGGAGCCAGAGTCCATCCATGTCTTTGAACATGAGCATTGTTCCATTCCTTGCTCTGTCCACCACTGCCGCCCAGAGTACTCCTGAAAATACATCTCTGAAAAACCATGCCAGTGTTTCTGGGGTGAGTTTAATGACAAACACAGCTAGGTGATGGGTGACCTGCGACCTGGGATGGGTGCTGCTCACTGTTCTCCCAAATAAGGGCCCAAGTCACCCTTCTCTACAGAGGACCCACATTGGACCTCTGCTTCCTCACCTTCCCTTGGCTGATGGTCCCCAGACAGACACCTGAGTGTCTGAGGGTGACCCATGCTGCCTCAATAGGGTTTCCTTTGCCACAGTTCTGCTGGAGATCCCATATCTCTGACACAAACTCCCCATGTGCCTATTCCTCCTCTTTGGACTTGCATGTGTTTGCTCACTGTCCCTGTGGGACACAGCGACTTGGAGCATGGTTTGAAGCAGAACCATGGGAAAACATTTTCTGGCCTTGGGTTGTGAGCAGTGCTTTTGCCCTTTGTGGTATGTCTTCTAGCTTTCTGCATTTCCCTGGTTCCTTTGTGGGTCACAGAAGGAACCCGCCCTGTCTTGTCTGGGGTCAGGATGTGGTGTCCTGGCAGGAACAGGGGTCTCAGTCCTGAGATAGTGCCTGCAATTCCTAAATGGTCCTCTATGATTAAATCTCATCTGTAATCCATTGGGGGGTTCAATATCGAATAAGGGAAATTCTGTGTGCAAGAAACATTTAAATAAATGAGTTCCCCTTGAAAATGGGTGGGCAGACACAAAGACACTTAATACATGATTCCACTTCCAGAAAACATCCAGAACAGATAAGGGATCAGAGAGAAAGCAGTTTAGGGGTTGGGATGGGCCGGGCTCAGGGAGAAATGGACAGGGAGGTCTTTGGATTGATGGTTTCCTTTGGGGAAGGAGATATCCTGCAGTGATCTTCTGTGGTGTGGTGGCACAGTTTTGGGAATGTACTTAATGCTCAGGACTTCTTCAAGTAAAACCAATAATTTTATTTAAAACAAATAATAACATTATACAGAATATGGAAAGATAAAATAACAGTTAATATGTACCGGAGAGAAATCATACATGTAGGGGATGAAACATTCCTGTGAGACATCAGGGTCGGGGATAGAACTGATAATTGTATAAGGAGCCCTTCCTGCAGGACTGTGGGCTCTGGATGTGGTTTGGGGAGCCCTGCAGGGGCAGGAATAGGGGAAGGGATTGGGGTAGGGACAGGGACAGGGACAGGAGCAGGAAGAGATGCCAGAGCATGAGGAGGGACAGGATCCTGGGCAGGAGTTGGGTCAGGGGCAAGAACAGGATCACAGGCAGAAACAGGGCAAGAGAAGGGAAGCAGCTCTGGAAGAAACAGGGAAAGCATAGAGGGGGGCTGCAGGAGCAGAGTCGGGGGCAGGAGAAGGCTCCAACTCTTCCTGGACAATGTCAAGCTTTTCATGGGCAGGTGCCACTTCACCTGCTGGGCCCTGGTATTCTGGTACATTCTCTCTAGGCACCATCTCCCCCTCCTGAGCTTCTGAACTCGGGCCAACCTCCACCTCCTCCAGTGGAGCAGCTGTGAGAGGGGAAAAGCTAAGTGACATGACTGCTTCTCCCTGTGTCTTTGCAGAGACATAGCACAGCCCAGGGCGAGCAATAGAAGCCAAGCCAGGAAGGGACCTTATACATATGTCTGTACCTGAGATCACAGGAGGCTCATGCACACACTTGATGATGCAAGGATCAGCCAGGTGCTGGTCTTGGCATGGAACACTCCAGAGGGGCCTGGATCTGCTTAGGGTCCAGGAAAATCCATTCTCCTCTTACCTGTGTCCCAGGCCCCATGGGAAGATTACAGTGAATGGATTCCGACCTTGTCCTCTGGTGAAACAGACTTCAAAGAGAATGTCTGTGCCCATGTGCTCGGCAGTTCCCAAAGTGGTTACCAAGTTTTCCTGAATCCTGTTCACACATCCTTGTGCAATCCCCTCCCCTCCAGGGTGGATGGCCTGTGTGACTGAGCTCTCAGGAAGAGACTGAGGCAAAATGATGGGATGTCACTTCCAAGCTGATCGAGGAAAGTCTGTGACTACTGCTGGTTCCTTCTCTGTATTCATCTCTGGCTTTGTCTTTGTCTTTGTGTGTCTCACAGGAGCAGGATATGTAGACTCCAGGGGCGATGTGAGAAACCAGAAGCCTCCATTATCCCCATTTCCCTCTCCTGTCCTGGTGTTTGGTTACGTCCTAAGGCCTTCTCACCCTTGCCAGAGCACTGACTCTGGAACCTCTTCCAAATGCACACACGGAGACTGCATCAAGGAGGGTCCTGACCTTGGTCCCCAAACAATGGTCCAGTGATCTGACACATTCTGCAAACCTAGGTCTTCATCCCCCCAATCTCCCAAGCTGTCCTCTGCTCAGAAGAACCTCGAGGGAGTACAAAACATCTTCCCAGGAGTAGGAGCAAAGTGGGTCAGGGATGGTGATCCAAAACCAATAGGTTCTTCTACAAGCCTGTGGGAACCTAGGGACACCCTGTCTCAATAGCACAATTGTCAGAAGAGTAAGCTGAGGCTTTTTGTGTTGTTCTTCAGTATTGTGTGCCTTGTCCCTGGGGTTAGTGGTAATGTGCTGTCAAGATCCTCCAGGAGGGTGCTGGGTTCTCCAGGCGGGAGCCTGGAAGCTCCTTTAAACCAGACCCACTCAAGTTGCATGAGGAACAGGTGAGTTAAAGATGTTTATTTGGAAGAGCGATTTCGCTTTTTTAAAAAACATAGTCATCGGTCTACTTGAGAGTTACCAATGACTAATGGATAATCACCACTTAAAAGCCAAGTATGTGTTTCCTCTTCTCCCAGCAACTGAAGCAGGTGTGCAGGCTTTAGGTTGCAGATGACGGCAGATGCCCACCAGACAACATTTCTCCACTCTGGCTCCACAAGACCTGAAGTTTGGAAATCAGCATCTCAGTCAGTCATGCAGCTTTTCAGAGGACGTCACCTTAAAGAGAAAGCAGGGGGCCCATTGGGTGAAACATCCTACTCACTTGAGGACTAGAGTTAAACTTCATTTAACCTCAGACCTCCTGGGCTTTTCTCTTGTCTCCAGTGGAGCCACAAAGTAAAACTGAAGTAACTGTCAATGCTCTGGATTTGGTGCCAGAGTCCCTTAGTTTCCCTGCAGGGAGAACATTGTAGGGCATAGCATTTTCTCTGCTCATCTATGGCTTAGAAAATATATTCTGAATATCTGTTTCCTAGGAAATCACTGTTCTCAGAAAGGTAAGATGATATTGACTCTGTGTCTGTTTTTACCATATCATTTGTCCTTTAATCTAACAGTGTTTATTCCATTGGGCCCAGGATGGGTTGGATTAGCTAGCATTTAAAACTAGGTGGCTTTCTGTAGTCAGATAGAGACTTGGAGGAGGTCTTGTCAGGTGTCACAGGTGGTGTTTCATAATTAATTCATCTTTTCAGAAAAAGAGTTACAATTTGGGTCTAGGGAAAATTCAAACATATTCAAAGTAGATTTTTACCATTGAAAAGCTGAGCTTGACTTTCTAGTTTTGAGGTGCTGTATTTTCTCTGCAGCTTCTTTTGTGGTGAAGTCAGAAGGAGAGTCTTCAGGAATTCTCCTGGATAGAGGCATGCTGGTGGCTTCAAAGAGCTTGGCGTCAGGAGCCCTGGGGTGAGTTTTGCAACTGGTTGCCTCACCCTAGGTGGAGTCAGGTTATCCTATATAGTTTCTGTTTCTTCGCTATGAAATTACTGGCAAGTAATATGTATGGAAAGGCTTTTTATACAGAAACTCTTCTGCCTAATGAAAAGCACCTAAAAATGAGATGGTTTGGGCTGTATTATTCTCTAAATGATCTTTTTTAAGCACCCCGTGTCATGGGATATGGTATCTTATTGCACAAAGAGACATCAGATGGCTACAATGAAAGATTCAGATCTCAGAGCATGTTAATCTTCCATTGGTAGGGTACTTACAGTTCACAGAGGAAGGAAGGTAAGTTGAGAAAAATATGACAGAGGGGAAAGTAGGTGTTAACCACTCATAAGGTGTGTAGCCTTACACCTTTCTCATTGAAGACGTGGGCCAGTGTGATTTTGGAAGGAGAGCGCAGAATCCTGGAGTTTTGCAGAGGACAGTGGAGTTTCAGGCCTGGGTCAAGCTGACAGCAGTCCCAGAGGAGAACTGAGTGCCTTTTGCAAGACATTGTGGGAAGGGTGGTCTCCAGGGGTGGCTGTGGGTCTCCCATGTGACAGTTGTATCAGGTGAGGTCTGCAATGAGTTTCCTGGCTGAGGACAGGTGAGGCACAGGTAGAGAGTTGGCAGAGCACCATCTCCTGTGCCACCAGCTTCACCCAACACACAAAACCTCATCGTCTCTCCCTGTCACTCCAATTCAGACTTCTCCACATTGCCAAGCCAAGACGTTTGTTGGTGCTTCTTTCTTTGTGTGTATGGAAAATTGCAAACCTTTGGTCATGGAAATGACAGGACATCAGAGCCTCTGTTACTCTTTTATTCACTGCTCTTCTTTAAGTCACCACAGTGAATTGTACTTGCTAGTGAAAGGGGCTGTCTGTGTGTTTTTCTTCCCTGTTTTAATGAAACCATGGGGAAAAAATCTTCTGAGATAGTAAAAAAAACTTTTCTGAAGTTTCATGTTTTCTTCTGTGGACCACTTTTTGATATTAGAAACTATTTTCTAAGTAAAGCACAGCCTTTGAGTTCTAACAGGGTGAAGTGTCCTTTATGAGGTAGAGAAATAGAGTAGTGTTCATTGTATAGGAGCACAGAGACTGGCTTATTGTGCTCCCAGTGGAACACAAAACCCTGTTGGCCTTCCCTGGTCAGGAAGAGGGGCTGCTCACCTTGGCTCTGAAATACTGACCCAGTGAATCACTTGTGACTTGAACTGAGGAATTAATGAAGAAAACAGAATGAACCCTGGAGCATGCCTGTATCAGTTGCATTCAGAAAACACTGTGGAGCAAAGGAACTCATCACCTATGAGGCATGACACAATCCCTGAGGATGTGGGCTTTGCTTTACAGCAAAAGATTGTGTCTTCATTCTTATCTGAACCAGAGTCATGTTGCCTGGTTATGGAGGTTATGGAGATCCAGACCTTTGAGTGACCATGTCATTATTATTATTGTTATTTTAAGAAAGCAATATAGACATTGTGTTCGAGATCCAAATATCATGAAGTCATATACACACATATATTTGACTTTATGATCTATGCATATATACATGATACTGTCCAATAATTGGGGGGCGATGAACCCCATCCTGCAGGCTTAGCTTTAGTCTCTATGCTGCACAGAATATTCCACACAATATTCCATATACTTGTGGATTTTATCACTCAAACATGGTACATTTGTTTTTTAAATATTTCATTTTTTGACACAGAGATCACAAGTAGGCAGAGAGGCAGACAGACAAAGAGGAGGAAGCAGGCTCCCGCTGAAGAGAGAGCCCAATGCAGGCCTCGAGATCAGGACCTGAGCTGAAAGCAGAGGCTTTAACCCACTGAGCCACCCAGGCGCCCAAACATGGCATGTTTGACCACCTTCAACCATTTTCCCTTCCCTGAGTCTGGAACCACCCACCTGTTCTTAGTATGGAGGCATTCTGCACTTTTTTCATTCCATGTGGAATGTCCATGAGAGCTCTGGTGTTTCTCTTTCTGCGTTTGTGTTACTTAGCGTGATGCTCTCACAGTCAATGTATCCATGCCTGGTTCTTGTGAATAATGCTGCAGTGAACTTGGTAGAGCATGTCTCTTTTGGAGGGGTTGTTTTTGTGTTCTCCAAAGAAATAGTCAGTAGAGCAGTTACTGGGTCATGTGGTAGCTGTATTTGTTTTTACTGGAACCTCCATAGCATTTCTCACAGTGGCTACACCAATTTCCATTCACACCAACAGTGCACAGTGTCCCCTTGTGTACACACTCTTGACAACATCTGGTGTCTGTCTCTGGACCCATTAATGTTCCAACAGTGGTGAGGTGAGAGCTGATTGTGGTTTTGATTTCTGTTTCCCTGGCCACAATTACTGACGTTGAACAACTTTTTTCTGTGTCTGCTAGCCAACTGTGTGCCATCTTTGGAAAGTATCTAATCACCTATTCTCCCCAGTTTTTATTCAGCTTTTATTTGGATTTGAAGGAGTGTCCTGTGTATTTTGGATATTAACCTCTTTTCACACATACCACGTGCAGATACTTTTACTCATTGGGTAGTATGCCTTTTCAGGGCATGATGGTTTCTTTTGTCATGCAGAAATTTCAGTTTAATGTCATTTCACTTGTTAATTTTTTAATTTTGTTGCCTTTTCTTTTGGTGTCTGTTGTAAAAGACTCTTCACCAAAACCAGTATGGAAAAACTGACTACCTGTGTGTTCTTATTGGAGGGTTAAGGATTCCGTTCTTATGTTCAAGTCATTGATCCATTCACCATTTTTATGGGTGGTGTAAGAAAATTATCCACTCACATTCTTCTGCACTTATTCTCCAGTTTTCTCAGTACCGTTGACTGAAGAGACAGTCCTATCCCCATTATATATTTTCTGCTTCTCTGTCATAACTGAACACAATACATGTGTGGATTGGTTTCTGACGTCTTCCTTCCTTCCTTCCTTCCTTCCTTCCTTCCTTCCTTCCTTCCTTCCTTCCTTCCTTTCTTCTTTCATTCTTTCTTTATTTCTTTCTCGCTGTCTCTCTCTCTTTATCTTTCTCGCTCTCTATCCCACTCTCTCCCTCCCTCTCTCCTTTCCTCCCTCCCTCCCTCCTCCTTTCCTTTTTTCCTTCTTCCTTTCCCTCCTTCCTTCCTTCCTTCCTTCCTTCCTTCCTTCCTTCCTTCCTTCCTTCCATTTCTTTATTTCTTTACTTCTTGTCTTACACTTTACTTGTTGGGAAGCTATTTTTCCTGTCAAAATACAGGCAGCGTGGACTTCATTGATGATTTCTTCATACTCTTTGTTAGGACCTCTCTCTGACATCTTTATTTTTGTTAATGAGTAGTTGGGGCTATACCTTTCAACAGGTTGAATATTTGTGGAAAACTTTAAGTAGGTTTATATTCTTCCCTCCTATACAAATTGTGTCTGATTTTCTTCTTTTGTGATAATCTCAGTTGTGATGATGGATACCTGTATTTCCTTTCCAATGGTAAGTTTATTAGAGTGAATTGAATTTCTCTTAAAAGTGTGGATCATAAATCATATATATATGTATATATATATGATTATATATGTACACACACACACACACACACACACACACACATATATATATATATATACATATATATATATATATATATATGACAGATGTTTAAAGAAATGCATTTGTTGGAAGCAACAGTTGGAACAGGGCATAAATATTATTAAATCCCATTCATAGTTAATAATTCAATCAGGCCTAAGTTTAAATATACCTTTAATATACTAAAGAATAAACTGCCAAAAGTACTATGAGTATCAGTTTCTGAGCTTTCTATCATGTTCCATTGACCTGTGACAGAGACTCCCTCCCCCCACAGTTCATCTTCCCACCAATTGACTTAGACTCATTTTTTGGACATCCTACCTAGTGAAAAGTGTCGCGCTTTTCTGTTTGTAGAGTTATAGCTGTTCTTTTCTTGGCTCTCTTCCTGAGTTTGCAGGTGTTCAGAATGGTTTAATAGCTATTTCGGTAAATTCCTTGGGGCAGAAGAAATGAAATTCTCCCAGTCCTCTGGCATCTTGGACTCTCTCTTCTTCTTTCTCCAGACTGCTTTGGGTATTTGGGGTCTTTTTTGATTCAGTATGAATTTTGGGACAGACTTCTATTTCTTTGAATAATGCCACTGGAATTCAGATAGGGATTTCATTCCATCTGTACATTGTTTGGGTACAATATACATGTTAACATTATTAACTCTTCCAGTTAATGACAAGGTGTATGCTTCCATGTCCGTTGTGCTTTCTTCATCTCTTGCAAAAGTCCTAGGATTTTTATCTCTTATTTTCTTTTTTTTAAAAGATTTTATTTATTTATTTGACAGAGTGAAACACAGCTAGAGAGGGAACACAAGCAGAGGGGCTGAGAGAGGGAGAAGCAGGCTTCCCTGCTTGGCAGGAACCCGATGTGGGGCTCGATCCTCAGTCTCCAGGATCATGACCTGAGCCGAAAGCAGTTGCCCAACCAACTGAGCCACCCAGGCACCCCATTTTATTTTCTTAAGGTGGTGTTTCCCACTGGTGAATGGGGAGACGTAGAATCAACCTTGCATCCCTGGAATAAATTCCACTTCATCATGTTGTGTGACTCCCATGAGGTATTGTTGAATTTATTTTGCCAAAAATTTGCTGAGAATTTTTGCATCTTGCTTCATGAGAGATACTGGCCTTTCCTTCCCTTGCAGTGTCCTTGCTTTGTCTTTGTATCAAGGTAATGCCATCTTCATAAAATGAGTTTGGACTATGTCTTATCTCCTGTATTTTTTTAAATTGTTACTAAAGTTTTTTTTCCCAGTGTTTCAATATTCATTCTTCATTCCCCACACCCAGTGCTCCACAATTTAGGTGTCCCCAGTATCCACCACCAGGCACTCCCATCCCTCCAACCCCCTCCTTCCAAGTCCCTCAGTTTGTTTTTGTGTCCAAAGTCTCTGTTTTTTCGTTTCCCTCCCTAGATTACCCTAGTTCCCATTTGCTTTCCTTCTCCCACTGTCCTCCAGTTTGCCCCTCATGCAACGCAAGTAAGTGAAACCATGCAATACTTGACTTTCTCTTCTTGGCTTATTTCACTCAGCATAATCTCTTCCAGTCCAGTCCATGTTGCTACAAAAGTTGGATATTCACCTTTCTGATGGAGGCATAGTATTCCATTGTATATATGCACCACATCTTCTTTATCCATTCATCTGTTGATGGGCACCTTGGCTCTTTCCACAGTTTGGCGATTGTGGCCATTGCTGCGATGAACATTGGGGTGCATATGGCCCTTCTTTTCACTACATCCGTATCTTTGGGGTAAATTCCCAGTAGTGCGATTGCAGGGTCATAGGGTAGCTCTATCTTTAATTTTTTAAGGAATCT
>PITA01012296.1:0-19579 GCA_004023965.1 Spilogale gracilis
GAGGGGAAGGGCTGCTGGGAGCAGGGGAGGGTAGCCTGATCTAGAAATCAGGGAAGGTAGCCAGGAGGAAGAAATGGAAGCTGCGGGGGTAGGGGAGGTAAGGGGGGCGTGGAGAGAAGACTATCAAAAGAAGAGCGTGTTAGTGGCCTATTGTCCTAGAAACAAATGATTGCAAAACATAGCAGCTTCCACAAAGTATTCTCTCCCAGGGTCTGTGGGTGAGGAATTCAGGAGCAGGTTCCTTGGATGCTCCTGGCTTGGGGTCTCTAGGCAAAGCGTCAGCATGAACTGATTTTTCTGAAGGCTTGATTTGGGCTGGAGGACCCGCTTCCAAGGCAGCTCCCTCATGTGGCTGGTGAGCTCCACAGAGGCTGTTGGCAGGTCCCCTCTGTTCCTCCACATGGGGTACTTGGGTGTCCCCCTGACATGGCAGCCGGTTCCCTCCCCAGGCAGAGGGATCCACGAGCCAGTAAGTAGCAGCTGCAGTATGTTTAATGATCTAGCTTCAGAAGAAACATCTTTTTGGTTGCAAAGTCAGCCCAGCCCAGGGCTGGGAGGGTCCTTACAAGGATGTGAATAGCAGGAGGTGAAGATCATTAGAGACTATGTTGGAGGCTGACTTACAACAAGGAGAAAACCCTTTCTGAGTCATGGGACTGCTGCAGCAGGTGGTGTAGATTCATCCCTGCAAGAGGGAACCCAGCAGATGGGACAAGTGGGAACTGCCATCCAAGCTGAGCTTGGAGAGTCTGGCCACTCCCCAGCCAAAGCAGGCAGGTACAACTTATTGTAAGATACCTTTCTGGAAATGCACGCACTATTCCTCCAAAGGTGTGGCTTGTGCCTCAGCCTTAATTTATCAGAATACTTTCAAAGATAAGTAACAGAAAATCCAACTTCTAAAAAAAGGAGGGGAGAAAAAAAGAAACAAGAAAAATATATTGATTTGTGTAAATGAAGGGTGCGATGGTATGAAGCTTCAGGCACGGCTGGATCCAGGGTATCAAACAACATTGGGACCTCTCTGCTTTAGGTGCTTTCTTCTGATTTGATGTAACTCTGTATCACCTTTATCTCTTAAAGCTCTCTCATTACCCTGGTCCCTAGCAGCACCAGGATGGACAATTTTTCTTCTAGCATTTGAAATAAATTTGGGAGCTTGACTTTCCTTGTCTCTGACCCCTCCCTTGAACGTTTACTGTGACCAAGCTGATTGGCTTAATCTGTGATATATGGCCATCCCTAGAAACTGAGGGGTCTGGCTAAGCTCATGCAACAGTACTGAACAAGTTTTATCTAAGGGAGTTCTTGGATGCTGGAACCAGAAAAAGAGAGATGATGTCAGGCAGGTCAAAATCACAGCATTCCAGCAGCCCCGGGCCAGCACTGTACTGACTGTAGAGAGAGAGAGGCCTTGGGGTGACACTGCCCAGTTAGATCAGCACTGAAGAACAGAGGTAGAGGGGCTCCATGTGGCTGCTGACTTAGGTGAGGTCAGATGCTTGGTTTTCTCCAGGCTTATCTGATGGACTCTCTGATCATAGGCTTGGGTCCAAGCTATAGATCTTTCAGAATTAAAAAAGGTGCATTTGGGGGCGTCTGGGTGGCTCAACTGGTTGAGCAGCTGTCTTTGGCTTGGGTCATGATCCCAAAGTCCTGGCATTGAGCCCTGCGTCAAGCTCCCTGCTTGGCTGGGAGTCTGCTTCTCCTCTCATGCTCTCTCTCTCTCTCATTCTCAAATGAATACATAAATAAAATCTTTTTTAAAAAGTTACATTTTGTTTTCAGAATATTTTTTTCAACAGCAGAAACAATATTTATACAAAAAGAGAGAATCTAGGGGCACTTGGATGGCTCAGTCAGTGAAGCGTCTGCCTTCGGCTCAGAATGTGAACTCAACGTCCTGAGATCAAGCCCCACATCAGGCTCTCTGCTCAGCGGCAAGTCTGCTTCTCCCTCTCCCTCTGCCTCCGTAATCTCTCTCTCTCTCTCTCATGAGTAAATACAATCTTTAAAGAAATTAAAAATGAAAGAGAGAATCTATTTCTTGGGTTTTTTTCCCATCAGATGTATTGGAAACTCCGCCCAGATGTACAATGCCTTGGGACGGAGCAATATTTAAATAAACAAGGGTAAAGAAGCCCAGATCCAGGATTGGCCCTGGAGTTTTTTCAGAGTTCAATGGTCAGTCCCCTTTGCTTGGGAATATCTACTCCCAGGACGAGCCTGACTCTTCTTTTGGAGATAGAGATCTCCCCAGCTGTGCCCATTTTTTTAGGTCCAACTTTCGAGATGAAAGTGTGCTGCTTTGCCCATCCCCCTGCTTGAGGCATGTTCTTCTCTGGGTGGGGGGATTTATCAATTATACTATCTCCACATCTGTCAGTCTCAAAAATCCTTGCACCCTCCTGTGTAACAGCAAACCTTACTTTACCTATGTAGCCCTTGGTCCTGAGTCAGAGAGGGAGCAAAATACACAGAGCACCAATATCCTGGTTCAGGTTTTTAGCTGGATTCTGCCACCAGACCAGCTCCTTGCTAGCATATTCCATGGCTCCCTCCTTCCCCTTTAAGGGTCCTTATCTATATGTCAGTAACTCTACAGCAATGATTTCAGATTCTGCTAAATTCTGCATTTTAAGATCTGGCTCTGTGAAAATTTGCAGGAGAAATGGCTTCTATTTTTAAAGGGGCTGATTCTTTCCTTTTTTTTCTTCCTGATCGTTTTCAAGTGAAATTTGAACTTAACAAAGCAGTTTTGAAAGCCCAGCTGCACGCTGGATGCCTCCAGAGCTGTGTGGAGCTGGGTCAGTGTTTCACAAAGTGGGGGGTCACTCCCGCTGGTGGCCTGGCAGTTCATTAGATAATTGCAGAGGACACAGGAATGAGCATTTACAGGGATGCGAAGTTGAATGTGTTGATGGGTATCAAACTTGGGATTTCACGAATATCATTTGCTGGCACCAGGTGAGAATAAACAGCTCGGTTAGCTCAGAATCAATTAAAGAAAAATGTCAGCAAATGGTTATGGTATTGGTATGCATGCCTGGAAAGACTCACAAAGTGCAGGGGGAGACTGGCAGTTTCCTGTGGCTGCTGTTGACAAATAATGACAAGCTCGACTTCCAGCCACACGTATTTGTATTTATTCTCTTTATAGCCGCAGAAGCCAGAAGTCCGAAATCAGCTTTGAGCAGCTGGTGGGGCCGTGCTTCCTCCAAAGGCTGCAGGGGAGGATGCATTTCTGGCTTCTTCCCCCTTGTCTGGTGGTTGTTGATATGCCTTGGCTCGTGGTCACATCATTCCAATCCGTGCACCTCTGATCACGTGGCTTCTTCCTCTTCTGTATAGAGTGAACTCTCCCTCTGCCTCCCTATTATGGGGATTCGTGTGATAGCATTTAGGGGCCACCCAGATGATTCCAGGGTAATCTCCCTGTCTCAAAATTCTTAATGGAATCGCATCTATAATTATTATTTAAAGATTCTATTTATTTATTTGAGAGAGAGAGTGAGCACAAGCAGGGGAGAGGGAAAGGGAGAAGCAGATTCCCTGCTGAGCAGGGAGCCCCATGGAGGCTCCACCCCAAGACCCTGAGATCATGACCTGACCAAAGGCAGATGCTTAACCGACTGAGCCACCCATGTGCCCACATCTGCAATTTTTTGTTTGTTTGTTTTTGGCCAAACCAGGCAACATATTCATAAATCCCAGGGATGAATTAAGATGGAGCTGTCTTTGGGGTGCACTGTATTTAGTCTGTCACTAAAGTTTAGAGAGCACAGAGCAGGTTAGGAAGTCAGGCTCCTACCGGCCGAATTCATGCTCTTGAGGTCACTACCCTCTGTTGTGGAATGGATTTTGTCCTCTGCTCTCACCTTCTCTTCACCAAAGATTATACCAGAGTGGAAACAGGGGGAAGGACAATCGCCTCAGGGCCATTGGGGAAGACATACTTGGGAGTCTTGGGAATAACCTTGGACCCATTCATTCACCGTAAGCTGAGCCTTTTAGGGTTGGAGTCACTGGGGACAGGCAGTCACCTTAGAAAACACAAAGTTTAAATTGCCCAGGTTCAAATGAGCATTGTTTTACTCTGTACAGATCACTGCCTCGGGGTCCCATCTCAGATTTGTGCTGTATTTATTTAAATTGCTTTTGAAATGTTAATCATTGCATGTTAATAAACAAAGTAATTATTCTTGATTTTCTTATGGGCTCCATTTATTAAAGACAACTGATATTATTCATGATTTCACCAGGAAGCACGAGATCCGTAAGTAGGCTAATGTGCTTGCCTTATAAAATTAACGAAGACATTTTCTTATTGCATAATCAGTAAGTTGGAAATGGGATTATCACATTTCAGGGAAAGGTGCCTTAACAACTTCTCGCTCAATCTGATTAGTGCATTCACAGCAAGCACTTTCTCTTGGGAGCCTTTCTGCTAGAAGGATTTATCAGCTGAACTCATGTAATTCAGCAAGTTCAAGTGTGCCAATGGGGCGGGTGGAGAAGAGGGTCTATATCCCCGGCCGCTTTGACTTTGATCGTCAGCTCCGCCCGCTCTCCACCCCCCTGCCCACCACCCACCCGCACATCTGCACTGGCCTGAGAGCTCTCTGGGCTCTACTGGCACCAGCAAGTGATGTCTCCTTTGGCCAAGCAGACAAGAGCGGACCGAAGGAGCCAGAAAGCTCTCAGGGAGCAGCACGGCAATCTGCAGCTGGCACGGAAGAGGAAGCCAGAGGAGCAAGCCGTCAACTCCTTCTCCAAGCAAAACCCTTACAACCCTGGCAGGAAGCTGGTTCAAAACACAGCCTAAAGGGGCAGCCTGACAACCTTTCTTGGACACTGATCTTCTGGGGGCTCACTAGGGGGAGGGAGAGATGTTAGCACAGATCCACGACAAAGAATTTGCATCGTTTTCATGCTTAGCTCCTGCTTCCTAGTAAAACAGGTTCAATTCCCTAAATGTGGGTCCTTTTTCTTTTAAAGATTTTATTTATGTATTTGAAAGAGAGAGAGCGAGCGCACACAAGTAGGGGGAAGGGCAGAGGGAGAAGCAGACTCCCTGCTCGGAGCTCCATCCCATCACCCATCCCAGGACCCATCCCAGGACCCATCCCAGGACCCTGAGCTCATGACCTGAGCCAAAGGCAGATGCTTAACCCACTGAGCCACCCAGGCGCCCAGCAGCATCCTTTTATATAGAAGATGCATTGTTAGAAAAGCGAAGAGAGTTTTCGTCACAGAGCAGACCGCAAGAAAAGAGGATGGGGTCATAAAGAAGCTGGGACACAGGTTCCACAGACAAAGTGCTAATCAGAGCTGGTCAGAGACATGAAGGGAGGGACACCTTGCTGGTTTGAGTCATAGGAACTTTCACTAGTGGCCAACAGTTCAAATCAAGGAAAAAAGATCTCAAAACCTTAAATCGGGGGAAAAAAGAAGCTTAAAATGAACATGACACACATTTACTATGATAGTGATTCATCTTCTTATAAATCATGCATGAGGCATATAGAATTTGGCTCAAATTTTTTCATAGATGTTCCCTAAACTGACCATCGTGTTTATAATAAGCAATAATTAAATAAAATACATTTATTTTCTGTCTTAGAATATTAAAAACTAAAGGCTTTCAAGTCCAGTGGGGGGACAAGATCGGTGACTATAAAGGTCCCTTACACAGTCCTTGAGGGCAGAGCTGTGGGGTGGACAGAACATGGGCTCAGCCATGACTTCGAGTCAAATCCCACCACCCACTGCTGTGTAGCCTTGTAGCCTTGGGTTGGTCACATCTCCACGGTCGGTCTTGTCTTGTTACAAAATGGTGATCCCACCTCCCTCATGAGGTGGTTGGTGGTTACCAGACCGAGGGACATTGAGCAGGCACCCAAGCCCCCTCAGTGTGTGCTTCGAAGCTGCCCATCATAATTCCAACTCGGGCCTCCCCGTGCCCTCCTCCCATCCGCTGCCTGGCCCTGCCCTGCTCCTGTCTGGCTCTTGCAGGGGTACACTGCCCAGGTGTCTGAGGGGACCTTTGGTCTGAGAGGCAGGAATCCAACCAGAGGAACCAGAAAAATGCCAGTAGAGTAAGGACTTGAGAGGATTTGCAGGAGAAATCTGAAGAGCCTGGTCCCATGGACCACTTTGCTTTTCACAGCAGGTGTATCTCCCTTGGGCACCATCTGGGCATTCCCTCCCCAGGTGTGGAGAGGGATCAGGTGTGATGGGAGGGGAAGAAGCCATGAGCTCCCCCTAGTGGCCATTGCCAAGCCACGGTCAAGGGCCTAGAGGGGCTACCTTTCCTTCCCAACCACCTGCCTTCATCCTTGCCCCCTTTTACGCCTGCTTTCCAAACCTGGCCATGGCTCCTCCCATGAGGCCAGAGACCATAAAGTAGAGATGCGTGGCTCTTGTGGCCAGCACAATGTGAAAGGGCCATTTTATTATGTGCTGATACCGAACACATCAGATGTGGCCTTCAAAAACTCCAGATTTCTCTTGAAACGTCGTAAGGTCTGGCAACAGCCAGTTGGTGCAGGGCTGTTTACCAAACAAGCAAATATCTCTGGCCTTTTGGAGCTGCAGGTGTCCTGTGGGCGGGGAGAAACCGCTGTCTCAGAAGGTCAGCTAGGATGCATGAGACCAGGGGCGGAGGACGGGGGAGATCGGATCACACACAGCTTGCAAGGCACTTGGAGGACAGGGATTTTGCCCACAGTAGGTACGAAGCCACTGCAGAATTTTAAGAAAGCGAGGGACAGGACCTGTTGATATTTGACTAGCATTCTGGCTGCTGGGTCGACGGTCGGGTTGGGGGCAGAAGCAGGAGCTTGTAATTCAAGCAGCAAGTGAACTGGGCTAGTGTGGTGTTAGCCCGGGAGACTCAAGGCGGCTTGGGGAAGCAGAGAATGAACCCCCGCCAAGGATGTACAAAAGCATTTTCCCTTCCCCCATTTCTCCTGATTTCTTCTCCCACCCGGGGCAGAGGATTCCTGGTTGAAGCCCCCATCGGTTGTAAGTCTAAGCTGTTTATCTACTGGAGCCAATGGGTCTTCCTCAACTTTTCCACAGAGGGGTTAACCCCTTTCCCCAAAATCTTGTTAGGTAGCCCTGCTTTCTGCAGTTCCCAGGAGGTCACTCTGCAGGACTAAGAAGAATACCAACTGTGCACGAGCCAATGCCAGACCCTGGTGTGACTCAGGATCAGTTAATCATCCCTCAGCCCTAAAGCACCAGGCTCTCTCTGGGGTTTTCTACACATTCTTTTATTTATTCTCTTAGAAGATGTCTTCTCTCCTCCAGGCTAGCTCACACATGGCTCTCTCCAGACCTTCCTTGAGCCAGAGATCTTTACTAGGGCTGCCTCTCCCAATCGGGACGCAGTGACCCATCCATTTGACATAGGGCTGGGGTTGGGGCACAAGTTTTCGGGAGGTGTTCCTCTCTTGGTTGTGCAAGCATAGATGCCACTTACAGGGGATAACTCCTTAAATTCTGCACCTTAGAAACCTCTCTCACCACCCCAAGTGCTGGCCATGGCCGTGGTCCCACACGTGGGCACGCCAGGCAAGGGAACATCCGCCTGACCCATCATCTCCGTGAATCCCTTACAGGTGTAGTTCTGGCTTAGACTGAGCCCAAAGGCTCCCAGAAACTGTGTGATGATAAGATGACGACTCTTACTTTAAACCACCGATTCCTGAGGAGGATTTGTTACATAACACGAGGCCACGAGAATAGCTCCTGACCTTAAGGAACTTAAAATCTACTTTGGAAAGCCAAGAAATGAGGGAATTAACCAAGTTAATTAGACAGTACCAGCAGGTAAACTGTTATCTAGGTGAACAAAGTGAATACCCCCACCCACGCACCCCTTCTTCCCTGTCCCATCTGTTCCCATCCTTACCCCCTTTCCCTCACTTTGATTGCCCCTCCCCCATATCCTTGATTCCCATGCTATGCCTGCAATTGGCTTCTGGGCTGACACTTACCCAAATCCTCAACCTAAATTCAGGAGCTGCCTGGTCTCTCCAACTTCACTTTAGATATACTGCAGAGAGTAGAGTCAAGGCTGTTTAGACCACAAATCCCTGGTCCTAGCTCCTGGTTCCTGGCAAGAGGCATCACATAAATTTTCTACCAAGAGACACATCTGTATAATTAGACCAAAGATATCGCAGACATAGACATATGTAAAGAGAGCGGGGCTGGGAGAAGGGTACCATTCATCAAAACCTCATCATAAATTCAAGTTGAAGGGCTGAAAGGAGACAAAACATGGACACTTCCTAAACCTGGCAGCTGGACCTCGCGCTGAAATCCCGAAATCACAGCAGCTCAACTCAACATCTGGGAGAGAATAAAAAATAATAAAGATTTAAAAAGAACAGACGCTGGGCAATTACCAGTTGAAGTGCGGATCGGGAATATAAATTCTCCAAGAGCCTACAGACAGAAATATACATTGGCACCCAGGTCTTAGGACTGTGAATTTCATCCAGCTGTCGCCACTACTCTTTTTTATTGTGGCTAATATTTCGTTCGTAAATGCACTTTCTAAGCAATGAACATAATTATGTTCAGGTTGACATGACCTGAATTAGGGTTTTACCACATTTTACTGACTCAACCTTGGCAGCACGGGGATGTTTCCAGAAGGATCCTTGTTCTGTACAGTAATACCAAAGAACACTGGGAAGTATGTTATATCTCGACTTGAGAGACCTGAGTTCAAGTCCTGCCCCCCCCATTTAACTGTGTGGAACCTGTTCTTTAACCTTCTACACTTGTGAACAAATATGAAAATAGAGCAGAAAAACCTGCCCCACTGAGGTTTTTATGAGGATTAAAATAGGTAATATATCTTCAGAATTCCTGCCACAGAAAGCATACTACCCCTGTGCACAAACACTTCGTTTGTTTCTTTGTTAGTTCCTTTCTTTGTTTCTTTCCATAAGTAAGCTCTGCACCCAACTTGGGGCTTGAACACATGACTCGGAAACCAGGGGTTTTCTTAGCCTTTTTCCATTACCACCTCTCCCCACCCATGAAATGTCACTATCACAGACATTGTATATCCCTGCATTTGATACATTAAAAAAAGGGTGAAATTCTTCCAGTTCCCTAGACCCAACGTTTGCTGCCTTGCTAGCAGAATCCCCCTGAGTTGAGAATATACTTCCTAAAAAAGTAAGTCCATTTTCTATTGATCGGCAATATAATTGTCCCTGGCTCTGAGCTAAGCCACCTTCATGTAAAGCCCTTTACTCCCTCTACCTGGGAGTAGAGCCCTTTCACCTGGTGCTGGCAGCTTAAGGCCCAAATGAAGGCACATGTAAGCATGTGAGGCTGTGGTCCTATCAAGCTCCAATATGATTCCTCGGAAATTTACTGACTCAAGACCCACGTTACCTTTCAGTTTCTGTGGGTGAAGAGTCCGGATGGCGGTGTGTGGCTGTGTGATCTTCTGAGACGTTGGCTCAGCTGAGACGTTGGCCAGCATGGAAGTCATCCGAGGCTCGGGTTGGGAAGGATGGTTTCCTAGCTCATTCGTTGATCCCTGGCAGGAGAGAGTTCTTTATGGGCTATTGGACCAAGGACCTTAGTTCCTTCATGATTCCCATGGGGAGGCCCCTGTGGTTCCTTGCTTCATGGACCTTTCCAGAGGGCAGCTTAGAACAGGAGAACTTCCTTCCTCCGACAGAGACAGGGAGAGATAAAGGGTGGGAGGGAGGAAGGAGGAGGTATTGTGTGAGCAGGACAGAAGTCACAGTCTTTTGTGACCTAATCTCAGGAGTGAGTTCCCATCACCTTTGCAGTGCTGTTTCCTGGGTGGGTTCCGGGAGGCAGGATATTTGGGGACTATGTTGGAAGCTGCCTACTGCAGCAGGCAAGCTAAAATCAGGGAACAGAGGGGGTCACAGCATTTGAGGCATGGGTGGTCTAGGTAGGGTGGATGCTCGACCATCAGGCCAGTGGCTGGGGACTTATCATGAAGGCAACACCATGGGCCAATCACAGGAGGGTATTCTAAAATCAGGCAGCTGGGGGAGTAAGGTGTTACATCAAGTAAGGAAGGGAGCCCCGGACCCTGAAGGCCTCCTCACTCAAGCAGCCTAGGCTGCAGAGATAAGTTAGGACAGTGGGAAAATCTTAAAAACTTGGTAATGTTGCTCTGAGCCAGGAAACCTCTTACACACTGCCTCCCTCATAAAGATTGATCCTAGATCCTGGTGAGTCCAGACCTTGAAGGTGGGAGCACAGAATCTTTTTAGGAAGGGCCCTTGAATGGGGCAGTGTAGTGGCAGAGCTCAGAGCAGATGGGGAAGCAGCACAGGGAAGGCTCTGGAACCGGCAGGTGGGCTTAGCGCCCCAGCCCAGCCATTTTCCAGTTGTGGGGCTTTGGGCGAGTTGATTGACCTCAAACCTGAGTTTCTGCTTCTCTAAGATAGTACTTAACCTACAGTAAGGGTGAGAAAATGAGTTGAGATGCTAGAAGCCTCCTCTATCCCCCATATAGTATCTGCTGAGAAGCAAACAACAATGTTTACGATTGTTATTATTATATAAAGGTAATACATTTAGAAACGGAAATGAGTCCAATCCTTAAAATCAAAACAACACCAAAAAGCCTAATCTTCAGGCACTTGTGTGGCTCAGTTGGTTGAGCAACTGCCTTCAGCTCAGGTCATGATCCTGGAGTCCCGGGATCGAGTCCTGCATCGGGCTCCCTGCTCAGCAGGCAGTCTGCTTCTCCCTCTGACCCTCCCCCGTCTCATGCTTCCTCTCTCCCATTCTCTCTCTCTTTCATTCTCTCTCACTAATAAATAAATAAAATCCTTTAAAAAAGCAGCCTAATCTTCTCTAAGATCTAAGCCAGCTTCATGCTTACTAATAAAGGGTGACAGGCAGCGGTCCCATGGCGATTTCAGGCCAGGTATTGGGGTAGGGGCCTTACAAAGCTACCTCATGCCCTCTCCCCAAACCACAAAAGTTTTTATTTCCATTTCACAGAAGAAGCCACAGAGATCCAGAAAGGTCAAATATGTTGCTAAATGTCATACAGTGAACAAGAGACAGAATCAGCAATTGAACACAAACCCTTAGGAGTCTGAGCCCAAGACTGTGAAGACCAGGGATCCTCTTTTACCTGAGAAACCTGGTTGAGTGGAGAAGTTAACCAGAGCTTACCTAGCATACTTGTAGTACAGGTAGGGCCTGGTCCAAATTGTAGAGGGTATGACAAGGGCCAACTCCCAAGGTCATGGAACAATGTTTCCCACCAGGAACTTTTGGGAAAGGAGGCATTTCTCCTTAGGGAATCAGAGTCAGAACCCAAGATAGTAGAGAACTACCTTATTAATTCGTTACCAGTGGGGAGACGGGGTCTCCCCAGGGAAAGAATGCCTCCTCCTGAATCCATCATTACCTAGAAGAGATTTAAATTAGCATATGGTCTCCAGCAGGCTTCTGGGCTTCCTGGGAGATTTTCATTAAGGATGGGAGAGTCTGGGGAACCTGGGTGGTTCCATTGGTTAAGTATTTGCCTTCAGCTTGGGTCACGATCCCAGGGTGCTGGGATCGAGTCCCGCTCCGTGGGAAACCTGCTTTCCTCTGCCTACTCGTGCTCTCTATCAAACAAACAAACAAACAAACAAACAAACAAATAAATAAATCTTTGGGGGAAAAAAAGGATGGAACAGTTCCTAACACTCTTTTTCAGATACTTAAATACCCACAGCTCCATCAGAACTCCTGTGGATGAGTAAGCACCAAAGGTCAATGTCAGTAATAGTTGAGGTTCTTAGTTGCCAGAAAGTTTAAGCAGAAAGAGACTTCCTCTAGGATACTGTGCCATTTGCAACGTGTCCAAGAAGACTGGGGAACCCAGTGCAGGGGTCACACAGCCAGGACCCGATGACCACGCCACAGGAGTTTCCTCTTTTAAATTTTGCTTTAAAGGTGTCTGGGATGGGCTTCAAAATAATATGGGGAGGGGAGAGCATGTGGGAGTCTAGAGGAAAGGACACTGGCCTCAACTTAATGATTGTTGAAGCTGAAGCAGGTAAATGAGAGGGTTTTTTTTTTAACTAGTCTAGTTTTAAAAACAGATTTTATTTTATAAGCAATCTCCACCCCCAAAGTGGGACTTGAACTCAAAACTCTAAGATTCAGAGTCACGTGTTCTACTGAGTGAGCCATCCAGGTGCCCCTAAGAAACAGGTTTATTGAGACATCATTTACATACCATCACATCCACCCATTTAAAGTGTACAATCCAGTGAATTTTAGTCTATTTACGGAGTTGAGTGACCATTACCATCTTAATTTAGGAGGTTTTTATCCCTCAAAGAAAACCTGTCCCCAAGGGCAGTCACCCCTCTTTTGTCCTCTCGCCAACCCCCAGCAACTAGTGATGTCTGTCTGTCCCCACAGATTTGCCTATTCTGGACATTTTGTATAAAGGAAATTATGGGGCATGTGATCTTTCATGACTAGCTTTTTTCACTTAGCATGGTGTTTTCTGGGTTCATCCATGTTGTGGCTAATATCTGCGCTTCATTCTTGGTGTTGAATGACATTCCATTGTATGGATAGACCACATTTTTTTTGTCCATTCATCTGTTGATAGACACTTGGGTTGTTTTTACCATGAAGACCCCGATCTCTGAATCGTGCTGCTATGAATATTGGTAGAAAAGTTATTTCTTTGAGTCCCTGCTTTCAATTCTTTTGGATATATACCTAACCTAGGAGTAGAATTGCTGGATCATATGGTAATTCTTTGAATAGCTTTTTCAGGACCTGACAGATTGGTTCCCACAGCAGCTGCACCATTTTCCATTCCCACCAGCAAAGCACGAGGCTTCCAGCTTCTCCACATCCTTGCCAACTCTTGTTATTTCTGATCCTAGCCATCCTAGTGGGTGTGAAGTGGTATCTTATTGTGGTTGAGATTTGCATTTCCCTGATGGCTAATGATGTTGAGCCTCTTTTCATGGGCTTATTGGCCATTTGTAGATCTTCTCTGGGGGAAATGTCTATTCAAGTCCTTAGCACATATTTAAATGGGATTTTTTAAAAAAGATGTTTTTAAATGAGTTGTGATACTTCTTCCTATATTCTGCGAGTCCCTTATCAGGAAAACGATTTGCAAATATTTACCCCCGTCTTGCGAGTTGTCTTTTTGCTTTCTGGAGTGTGTTGTGTGAAGGACAAACATTTTAAGTTTTGATGAAATTTAATTTACTTTTCCTTCTATTGCTTATGTGTTTTTGTATGTGATGTCTAAGAAATCATTGCCTAAACCAACTTCATGAAGATTTACTCTTTTGTTTTCTTCTAAGGGTTTTATAGCTTTTGTTTGCATATGTAGATTGATGTACTTTGAGTTAGTTTGGGGGTATGATATGAGGTGAGGGGTCTGCATTAATTCTTTTCCATGTGGTTTTTAGTCCATCTATACTTGTGTACATTGAGAGTTTTCCATGATGAAAGCTTAACTTAAGAAAAGGCAATGACAAAAAAAAAATATCTATATATGCCGGGTAGGAACTGTCTCTACTTACTAATAACAACTACGTAAGGGTGGCTTCCACAAGATACATTTGTGCTTTGTGATTTTACTTATTTATTTTAGGTAAAAGAGTTCCACAGTTAGGTACAGCTGATGTGGCAGTTTTTTATTATCACTAATGAACCAGTATCTTGCTAACTGTTTGTTTCAACATTCCTATATGTGGCCCATATCCTCGGGATTGCCTCATCGTCAAAAGGTAGCTGCTGAACACCAGCCAACGCTTCTGTATTATGAGCAAGGAGAAAAAAAATCATACCTCTTTAAATAACTGTTTCTGGAACCAATTTAAAAGCTTGGCTTTACATCTCAACGGCTACTCCTATGGTGGGGAGGGGCACATCAACATATTTGTCAATATAAGGGCTCTGACCAGAAGTTCAGTGTCCGTGCATGGTTAGGGAGTGGCCAAAGCAGCAGGTGGTGATGGAGAGTGGCTGTTGCCCACCCCATATCTCATCTCTAGTCTCTTTAGTGGCAAGTAGGATAACGGGATTATGAGCCCAGAATGGCAAGAGCTTTCAAGTTTTAGAAGTTTCAGTTCTACATTTTGTATGAACGCTCCGGATTTTTCAGTGTTGGCAACCAAAAACCAAAAAAACAAAAACAAAAACAAAAACAACAACAAAAAAACAAAACCAAACCCTAACAACGACAACAAAAAAGAGAATCTTGCCTGGGACAAACACGATACATCTGTGGCCATATTCCATCTCTATGCTGCTCGTTGGCAACCTCTGCCTTCAGGTGGACATCAGAGCCCTCTAGACACTTGAATGGCACGGGGAGGCATTACATTTCCCATGTGGCTCTGAGCCAGCAGGGGAAAGTCACGAGGAAGGAGGTTTTGGCTCAACTCTGGGAAGAATTCCATCCACAGAGCTGTCAGAAGCAGAAGGAGCTGCCCAGGGATGTAGGAAGTTCTGCGATGCTGGAAGTGTTGGAGCAGATGCTAGAGAGCTGCTTGGAAAGGACAGCAGAGTCTCCCCAGCAACCCCAGGGGTGTCTGGGGCTAGTAGAAAATTGTTATGAGGATGGATTCTGCAGCGGTGACACGCTGAAGGAGACCCCATAGGTGAGGGGAAGGCAGGATGCTATGCTCTGGGTTGTTAGGGTGCTGGGCAGCCCAGCAGCAGCTGTGTCCCCGCCCAAGCAAGGGAACACAGGAAATGCCCTCACCATCGACGTGACCCCTATTAAGTTTAGCCTGTAGGGACAACAAAGGTGGACTTCCCAGACAGTCACAAACATGATTTCATTCATCTCCACCCACTGGAGATTGCACAACAGCTGTGTGACTTGTCTTAGGGAGGATGATGTGGGCTAGTCAGTGCCATTCATTGACTCGTTCATGCTTTCGGGGCTCACGTCTCAGGAGCACAGGGATCTGTATCAGGAAAGACGCCAGGTTTGGTTTAATGCCCTTCCGTCCTCTGAAAATTCTTAGTCACTTTTGAACAAGGGGCCTCAGAATTTCATTTTGTACCGGGCCCTGCAATTAGGTAGCCAGGTCCTCCCTACTTTTACCCAAAAGTGCAGAAAAAAATTGCAAGGCTTTGGGTTTACAGAGTCTCACACAACGTGCTCGCAGTCTAGTGGGGGAGATGGGGAGGGGGGTGAAGGTGAGAGATGAGCATAGAAATATCTGCTAGTGACATATGAGGTATTCGTAAGAGGGATATCTGACTTAGACAGAGATGTGGGCAGAGAAGGCTATTCAGGAATCCAGATCTGAACTTCAATTCCTGGTTCAAATTCCTTCTTCCATTCACTCATTATAGGAGAAGGATAGGCAGGCACACGGCTACTTAAGTAGGGACTACATTTCCCAGCATCCCCAGCAGTTAATTGTGGTCACATGACTAGTTATCACCAATAGAATACAAGGAGATGATGAGGGCCACTTTCAAGTCTGGACCACAAAGCATCCCTGTGTGCCTTCCTCCTACAGATGCAAATCTACATAAGGAGCAGATCCAGCTTCAATCACTCAGGGAACCATGAGGACCTGGAGGCAGGTAGAGAAATAACAGAAAGGAACTTGGGTCCCTGAATGACCACTAGGAACAAGAGCTGCCCACTCAGCTGGGCAGTCATCTCAGAACTTATTACACGAACAAAAAGAAATTTACAGTCTTTAAGCTGCTGCGTTCTGGGGCCTCTTTGTTAGCCTGTCCTACCAAGTGCAATGAGTAAACAGCAGTTAGCTATGTGAAGAAAGGGAGAGAAGAGACCATGAAACACCCAGTGGAGAAAGAACACACCCCATTCAGGGAACTAGAAGTGTTTCAAGATGCCTGAAGCTGTGGTTGGCAGTAGGGTGGGTCTCGGTAGCTATAATCAAATACTTTGGACAGGGTACTTGAGCATCAGATACAGATTCTCACAAGAGGCTGGGAAGTCCAAGACCAGGGTGCCCGCAGATCCAGATCTGGTGGTGGCTCCTCTCCTGGCTTGCACACAGCCACCTTCTCACTGTGTCCTCGCAGGGCATGGGGAGAGAGCTTTGGCATCCCTTCCTCTTCTCATAGGGACACAAATGCCATCAGAGGCTCCATGCAAATGACCTCATTTAACCCTAATCAGAGCTTCAACATACAAACTTTTTTGGGGGTGGGGAACGCAATCATTCAGGCCTTATTAGGCAAGGAGACAGGAGGCGGGACTGTATCTTAGTGCTTGTGGGCAGGCAAGGGGCTGTGTTCATCCTGTGGGCTGTGGGGAGCCAAGCAGGGAGTGACATAACGGGATTAGCTTTACATCTTGCCAGTTTGAGTCGCAACCTGCACATTTTTAATTTATGTAATTTATGAAATATTTCAGAACACCAGCCAAGAATACAATAAGAATTCATATACCCTACGACCTAGCTTGAAAAATACATTACAGACAAAGTCCCAGTACCTCTTTCCTAATTCCATCTTCAGCATAGTTTTTTTGTTTGTTTGGTTGGGTTTTGTTTTTGTTTATTCTTTTAAGGTTTATTTATTTATTTGAGAGAGAGAGAGCATGAATAGGAGGGGTAGAGGGAGAGAATCTGGAGCCTGACGTGGGGCTCAATCTCACCACCCTGAGATCCTGAGCTGAGCCAAAACCCAGAGTCAGGCGCTTAACTTACTGAGCCACCCAGGCGCCCCTAGTTTTGTATTTTTTTAAGGGCAGTTGAATAAGGCAAGACTGGAATCATTATTGACTCTCTGGTGTGTTCTCCTCACCATGCTAGATACCATAGGTACACGTACTGAGAGAAGCAGCCGTAGCTGGGGGAGGGGAGGAAAACCCCCGACAACAACCCTGTGCTTTCCCAAAATGAGGAGATTCCCTTCTGAGAACAGATGCAGCAAGTTGAAGGGGTATGCGTTTCTGGAGAGCAAATATGGGATGTGATGGATGTTTGTCAAGAATCCCCAGCCATCACCTACTTCTTCTGACCCATGTGTAGATAAATAGTGTGGCCAAAAGAAGCCTGAACTACGTCTCTGGAAGTATTATGGTTCTGAGATGGACCCTGAAGGATTGGAGATAAAGTAGTAGTCCATCTTTGGCTTCATCGTGGCTGTGACTTTGGAAGAGAAAGGAGGGGATATTGGGAGTAAACAGCTGGTGATGTTGATGGCATTGAGGAGAATTTTATTTCCTGGTCCAGAGGCTGACACAGTGGAATATGAGGCTATTGGCAAAGGACAGAGAGTGCGGCAAAGTTAGGGAAGAATGTGCTTGGCTGATGGCAGCAAAGGGCATCGAAAAAAGATTGTTATGGGATGCAGAGAGGACAGCTGTTGTTTTTGTCTGCTTGGCATCCATTCGTCATCTTCTTTCAGCAGCCTCTTTAGCTTTGAAGGGAAGCCATCCATCTTCAACTCATAATCTATGTAACCAAAGCAGGCCGATCCTATCCTTCGGCAAGTAAAAAAAGTCTACCAAAATCTCAATAACTGGTTCTGAGCTGGCCGCCTGACCCTATCTGGACCAATGAGAGTTGGTTGGTTGGCCCTTTGCTCAAAAGGTTGGGAATGAGGTGTGCTGTCTTTCTCTACTAGAGCAGCTAAGATGGTCAGTTATATGTTTGGGGCTGCTCAATGCCCCCTTGCTTTAATGAGACTGAAAATGAAGCCAACATAGCAAAATGCTGAGCCCAATGAGAGAGAGAGAGAGAGAGAGAGAGAGAGAGAGAGAGAGAGAGAGAGAAATTCCTGAAAACATTAGAGCACCTATAGTTAGCCATTCCTGAAGATAACATTACCCCTGGACTTTTCAGTTATGCATGATAATATTCTCCTCACCCCCTCTGGTTTACTATTGTTTCAGTTGACTTACTACCACTGATGGTTGGGGAGAAAGTGGAAAACAGTCTTTATAAATTAGTACAAAATGGGGTTATAGAGACAGTGTCATTATTCTTGAGCAAAAATAGAGACAGCTGGACAAGAACTTTATGGCCTTACATGTCTATCTGCCAATGCAAAGGGTATAGGAAATAGATAAGGCATGATTTTCATGTTACTGAAAGAAATTTGATTTCATAGGGCATCTGGGCAGCTCAGTTGGTTAAGCCTCTGCCTTCGGCTCAGGTCATGATCCCAGGGTCCTGGAATCAAGCCCACATGGGGTTCCCTGCTCAGTGAGGAGCCTGCTTCTCCTTCTCCCTCTATTGCTTCCCCCTGCTTGTGCTCTCTTTCTCTCAAATAAATAAATAAAATAAAATAAATACAATTTCAAAAGCATCACTGTCACTTGGAGGGAATTCCTAACAAGGTGATGCCAAAGGAATGCTATATGTTGTTTAAAAGATGCAAACTTAGGAGGAAGTCCAAAAAGTGTGTTGCGTCTCCCGCAAAGGTCTGTCCATCAGTGTGGAGAGATTTGGGTCAGGACTAATAAGGAGAACCACTGACACAGGACCCCACCCCACCCCCCGGACCAGAGGAAACATCTACAGGATGCTTTCCTAACACATATCACAAAGACCACAAAACAGGGTTTTCACGGGGAATTCCACTTACCCAGACATAGGCTGAAATTCTCCTTTTGCTAAAGTTTGGAACATCTGATAAATTATTAGCTTACTTTGCTAACAGTTTCTCAGAATACAGGAGGGAGCAATGGGAGGAACTTTTCTTTGAATTTTTTTAAAAAAGATTTAATGTTTTTATTTGAGAAAGAGCACTCGCTTGTGCATGCATGGGGAGGAGTGGCAGAGGGAGAGGGAGAAGCAGACTCACAGTTGAGCTCAGAGCCTGATGCAGGGCTCAATCCCAGGACCCTGAGATCATGACCTGAGCCGAAGTCAGGTGCCTAACCAACTGAGCCACCAGGTTCCCCTGTTCTTTTAATTTTTTTGAAGACCATTTTTTAAAGCTTTTTTTTAGATTTTATTTTTTTATTTGACACAGAGAGAGATCACAAATAGGCAGAGAGGCAGGCAGAGAAAGAGAGGGAAGAAGGCTCTTCACCGAGCAGAGAGCCCGATGTGGGACTTGATCCCAGGACCCTGATCATGACCAGAGCTGAAGGCAGAGGCTTAACCCTATGAGCTACCCAGGTGTCCCTGAAGACCATTTTCCTCCTTGAATATAAAAGGGAGCTTGGATAATTAGATGGAAAATTGGATAAGGTGATGGTACAATAACAGCCACTCATAAATCCATTTCCCAGAATAAGTGATGGGACTTGCCCACCAGATCTTAGCCAAGTATTTTGTAAATAGGCTCATTTACTCTCTACCGTGACTTTAAGGGGTGCATTCCAGTATGAGTCTCATCCCACAGATAAGGAGACAGAAGTTGAGCAAAACCAGAGAATTCCCGAAACCAGGTTGGTGTTCTAATCAGGATTTGAACTCTGCCATCTAGATCTTTTTTTTTTTTTTTAAAGATTTTATTTATTTATTTGACAGAGAGAAACACAGCTAGAGAGGGAACACAAGCAGGGGGAGTGAGAGAGGGAGAAGCAGGCTTCCTGCCGAGCAGGGAGCCCGATGTGGGGCTCGAT